>JAXGGA010017686.1:0-23713 GCA_038373865.1 Uloborus plumipes | reverse complement strand
TGCGCAACAATGAAGGTTTTGAACAAACAAGAAAATTCAAAGGTTACATGATAAAAAATTTAAAATCTACATTAAATGCTTGAAAATATAATCTGTATTTTTTTTATTTTTCTTGGACAAATTTTAACATTTAACTGCATAGTCTCATAGAGGCACAGTAACCAAATTTTCATAGGGTAATACTATCACATAGACGGCTTGCTCATAAGTATTAACCAGAAAGCTGAAAGATTACAACCTTTAGGAGCCGGGCGGTACACATGCTGTACCGTAAGTCTCTTTTTTTTAGAGGACGGGGTTGAGATTTTCACTCGAACACATTGGAAGCGGGAGATTTTTTCAAGGTTTCATATGTCTGGTATGACAGTTTATACCTTCTCTTTGGGGTCTAATGGGTCGAAAGAAAAATTTCTAAAAAACAGCCCGGATCCAAAAGGTTAAAGTAATGTGATAACAATTTCCACATTAAATTTTTGAACCTTTGCACCACTAAAAGTACTGAGAATACAGTAACCCCTCGTTATATTGCGCTTTTCGGGGGACAAGAAAAAAGCGCGATATATCCGAAAGCGCGATATAACCGAGGTCATTAAAAATAGTTTTCTATCCAGCATGCAAGTAAATTATACGTGCACATACATAAAAATTCATTTATTCGAACATTAGATTTTTTTTTCAGTCAAAAGTAACAAAAAAATATAACTTACCGCAGTTGTTGTTACAATGTGCAGGTCTTAAAAAATATGTATACAGACATAAAATTAACCTATTGTTTTGGTGAAATAAGAATCCAAAGTCGTATAGAAGAACCTTCGTTTTGTTCATTGATGACAAAATAAATGAGAAAGAGACCTTTTCTGAGCACCTTACATATTTTCTCAAAAATGGTTTCGAACTAAAAGTTTTTTTTTTGGGGGAGACAAAAGAAAAGAGCGATATATCCGAATGAGCGATATAACGAGGCGCGATATAACGAAGGGCTACTGTATTACAATCACTGAAACTAACAGTTTGAACACTGGATTTAAAAAAAAAAAAAAAACACCAATATCTATCACTAACCAAATTGCTGCTAATGTACAATATAATTTGAAGTATTTGGACAATTGGTTTTTATGAACTTAAGTTTGGAATATCTTCCCTATGTATTTTTGCATCTGTAGATGCTTTAATAAGGCTGCTCTCATTTGAAGACTATTTCGCAATAAAGCAGGCCCGTCATTTAGAGGGGAAGGGGGAGGGGGGCACTGCCTCCTTAGCTTTTGAGATGTCAATGTATTTACATACGAGTGAGCTCAATTTTTCCATCTTTCTATGAAATGTGCATTGGGTTTGTATTTTTTGACCTCTCTTGGAAAAACTTGAAATGATGGGCCTGCAATGAAGATGCAAAAGCAAGTTAAGTTGACTTCTAGTCCAATCAGTAATTTTACCAAACATGCTTCTATAAAAAGACACAGCCAGCTTGTGCCCAAATAAGAACCTACAAATTCAACGGAAGTCGATGGCAACGGAATTATGAGAAAAATCACATAAAACTGAAAAGACGTGAAAGACTTGAGATCCCAAAACTCCCAAGAAAATTAAGCCCTGATATGAAAATAATATTTTGGAACATACTGCATAAATGAAGCAAATACACCCACAGCTCGGTCATGACATCCTGACACTGCAGTTTCGTCCTTATTTTGGACTCCTCAGTCAGGAATAGCCAATGATCGAGCTGGAGGCAAAGATCCTCTTATTGTAGCTAAGATTGCCAACAAACTGGTAGATAAAATGAATTTATCTTACCAGCGAGCGTCCGCAAACCATGGTGCGGCTCAACTCGAAATTGGAATGCAAAAGCTGGGTAATATGAAATTGTATCTACCGGTTTGTTGGCAATCTTAGCTACAATAAGAGGATTTTTGCCTCCAGCTCGATCATTGGCTATTCCTGACTGAGGAGTCCAGAATAAGGACGAAACTGCAGTCTCAGGATGCCATGATCGAGCTGTGGGTGTATTTGCTTCAGTTCTGCCTTAGCCCTGGCTTATGGGCGGTAACTCATTGCATAATATTGCATAAATTTAGCACTGAAAATAATTGAAATATTTTTCAACAAACAAAGAGACAAAATATTCACCAAATCGTCGGCAAAAAACTCCATAACGGCTGTTTCTTCCACTACCCGAAGATCGCGCACCATAAAGCAAGCTCAAAATCCACCAGCAAACAGCATGGCCATCTACAGCAGCTATAACAGGTTTTGTCATTTGCATTCTTGTTGGTCCCTGAAAAGTTCACTCTCAAAATTAAATTGAAATAAGAAGCAAAATTTTAAAAAGATTCAAGAAATTGAACTAGTGAAGTCTCGATAACTCGAAGCCTTATAACTCCAATATTCCTTTCTCTTGAAGTCCCTAACTCTTGAGAAGGCTATGGAAACATTTTATAGCTTGAATTTCTAGTATGAATGAATGATTTAAGTGAGCGGGGGTGCCCTTAAGAGAGCAAAAGCACTGTGACCACAGGTCTATTTTACTATCCCCGTTGGGGCCCTTAATAGAGCCCGATAACTGAAACGAACTTCAGCAGATGTCTAACAGGTAAGCTAGACAATTCATAGGGATCTAAACAATGGTACCCCAGATGTTCAAATCTGTGAGCAGAATAAAAATCGCAATCACACAGTACGTGTTTTGAGCTTTCTCCTACCTCTAGGCAGCCTCTACAAGCTGGCTCATCAGTGACACCCACTAAGTCGAGGTGCCTATTAAGAGAACAGTGTCTGGTAATAAGCCCAATGCACATTTTGATCTCCTTCTTACTCAAACTTAGTAGCTCCCTGGACCTCAACCAGGGTGAACTTCTAGTGGTCTTAGCTGGTCCCTTGGGACTTTAAGTTATCGAGACTCTACTGTACCTAAAAGTCAAACAAGAAGAAAGAAAGAATAGACCTTTACTAAGTCAAACTCTGCTACGGTCACATTTCTTGCAAAATGCAAAAATACTATCCAAATAAAAAAAGTGAAGCAAGACATTTTCACTCCAATATAATAAGAGCAAAAAACAATGCAGGATCCGAGAGAGGAAGCAAGCATGGCGATATCTAAATCTTGTTATAAATCACAGC
Organism: Uloborus plumipes; assembly: GCA_038373865.1. NCBI lineage: Eukaryota > Metazoa > Arthropoda > Arachnida > Araneae > Uloboridae > Uloborus > Uloborus plumipes. The sequence goes on along the minus strand of JAXGGA010017686.1, from coordinate 20,596 downwards.
CAACATATATAAAATGCCATTAAAATCAATAATATGGGTCTTAATGGTATTATAATGCTATACAAATGGGTCATTCCATGTCAAGTGTCCCAAATTTCGAGAAAATCCCCACTCGACCCACACCGATTTTGATGAAATTTGTTTTGGATGTACATATAAGACTTGCATGAAACCATACCAAATTATAGCTCCATGAGCCTTATGGTTTAGCCAATAAAAATTATTGAAAAAAGGCCTCTTTTTCGTGTCTTGAAAAAATGACCAAATCGTCAAGTTTGTGCTTTTATTGCTCTCAACTTAAGGCAATTATCAGGCTCAAATTTGGCGATTCTGATCACTGTTTAAGGTAGAATAGCCAACTTGCGTAACAAAAGCTCCAAGCACTGTAGATTGTTTGCAATTTGCTGCCAAAGTTGGTAAAAAATCGTATTTTGGAAAATTTTGACCATACGTTATCAGCTTGTATCTGCTGAGAGAATGACTTTCTGAAGCTATTTCTTTCCTCGTTTGTAGCCTGATAGTTCGTCGGAAAGGTGTGCAAGTGGCATCTTGATATCTCAAATATTTGATGAATTATGCAAGTTGAAATTCCAGTCAAATTTCTTTTTTCTCAATTTTGTCTCAATTTCAAAGGGCAATATCTCAAAAGGGTCATCTTGAATTTCAATTTTCTTTACATCATTGGAAAGAACACACTTTTCTTAACTAAAAAAGGTTATTTTTATTTTTGAGACAAACCAGTTTTAAGGGGATATTGCAGATCAAAAATGCGACGTCATTCAACGTGAAATCAAAGAAAAAGAAGACATTAGACCTTAAAAGTTCATGTCAATTTGTTCTATTGAAATTTACAGGATATATTGTACTTTATGTTCTGATGAAAAAAAACCTTTTTTAAGATATTTTTGAACTTTAGTTTTTGTGTTCACATCCGTAAAAACTCAAGAAATGGCAAAAAATAAAGTTTCGTTTTAAACAAAAATAATTATCTTCTTATCGCTGCTATAAGAGATTGAGCCTTTTCTTATGTGTTATTTTTAAGCTCTTGAAACATAATTTCGGATGATATGTCATTTGGCAAGGTTGTAGGTCATTAATGTTTCAAGTTCATAAAAAGAATTTTTCACATTTTCAATACATTATTTCTTTATGGGCGAATTGCAATCATAGGCTGAATATCTAGACACATCCTCAGCAGTATAAAGAATGGATTTGAATTACTACATATCCATATTTTCTAAATACTATATGTTATCATTTACATGGCGGAAATATTGCAATTATTTCAACACGATCGAAAAACTGTTCGCAATCGCTATTTAGAATAATAGCTTTGCGGTCCCATTTAAACATGTTTTTTATCATATACACACCATATTAACTGTTTTATTTATATTTAGTCTCATTTATTAACTATTTTTATTTTAAATTTTTTGAAAAAGGAAACAATGCTTTTTATGAACTTGAAATATTAATGACACCTTGCGAAGTGACATGTCATCCAAAATTATGTTCCAAGAGCGTTAAGATAAGTCCTAGAACAGACTCAAGCTCTTACAACAGTGATAAAAAAATAATTTTTTTTGTTAAAAACGAAACTTTATTTTTTGCCATTTCTTGAGTTTTTACATATGCACACTAGGGTGGTCACAAGTAACATGGGGAAAATTTTTTTTCAACTAATCTTTTGCGGCACCCCCCTAAAATGTGCCAATGGGCTAGAAAATGAGATTTGCAAAGTTTTAGCTTAATCGGATAATATTAACACGTGCCGCAAAGAGGGTAAAGTTAAGAAAAACAGCGATTTTTAGCCAGAAATTGTAGTTTTTACTCTGTAAAACCAAAACTACTGATCCTAGAAGCTTTATTTTGGTCTCATTTTGTAGGAAATTTTATTTTCTTTAAGCCTAATCTTATTTAAAGTTTCGAAAAAAATGATTAAATATTTTTCAGAATTTTCACAAGTCATACTGCAACGCAAATCCTCGAAATTGCAAGTAACATGGGGAAAATTTTTTTTCGACTAACCTTTTGAGGCACCCCCCTAAAATGTGCCAATAGGCTAGAAAATGAGATTTGAAAAGTTTTAGCTTAATTGGATAATAATAACACGTGCCTCAAAGTGGGTAAAATTACGAAAAACAGCGATTTTTAGCCAAAAATCGTAGTTTTTTCTCTGTAAAACCAAAACTATTCATCTTAGAAACTTTATTTTGGTCTCATTTTGTAGGAAATTTCATTCTCGTTAAGTGCTATCTCGTTCATTTTTGCTATCGTGTCCAAAGTATTTATTTGGCATTTTTCAGGTTAAATCGTAGAATATATCAAAAATAAGAAATTTTCATGCAAAACCTAAAAGCATTACAATATTCAATTACATTTACTTGCTTATTGTTGGATTTACCTTGTCAATTAAAAAAGGGGTATTTTCGCAGTACTTTAGAAATAAATGAAACACATTTTTGTGTTAAAATAGAGGAATTAAGGGGTTAAGACGGAAAACAAAGAGTTAAAATGACAATAAAAGCTTTAATGCACCTTTATACTTATACTGTTAAATTATATAACATCATTTTACTACTCTTTACATACAAATTAAGTTGCTGATGGCTTGGATGGGATACCTTTTGATAAACGAGGAAACTGTGCCTGCGTGTGAGATAAAAAGCAATTCAAAGCAGGCACAGAAGATGAGAATATTAGAAATAAGTAATTGTGGCGAAAATTGAAACTTTCTTGTTGTGAAATTAAAAAGCTGCAGCCGGGGGACGATTACAATATGTACCCCTATAAATCGTGTAAAAACCAATTTTATACTCAAGCTAAAAAGATATTAAATAGTTTAATGATGTTCCATGACACAGCTGAAAGAGGTGTAAAATTAATTCCAGGCTTCAGTTCCTCTTTGACGAAAGACAAAGAGCAACGGTAGCTTTTATTACAAGTTAATGCTGTATGCTAAATGCAGGCACAGTTCCTCATTTATCAAAAGGTATCCCATCCAAGCCATCAGCAACTTAATTTTTATGTAAGAGTAGTAAAATGATGTTATATAATTTAACAGTATAAGTATAAAGGTGCATTAAAGCTTTTATTGTCATTTTAACTCTTTGATTTCGGTCTTAACCCCTTAATTCCTCTATTTTAACACAGAAATGTGTTTCATTTATTTCTAAAGTACTGCGAAAATACCCCTTTTTTAATTGACAAAGTAAATCCAACAATAAGCAAGTAAATGTAATTGAATATTGTAATGCTTTTAGGTTTTGCATGAAAATTTTTTATTTTTGATATATTCTACGATTTAACCTGAAAAAGCCCAAATAAATACTTTGGACATGATAGCAAAAATGAATGGGATAGCACTTAACGAGAATGAAATTTCCTACAAAATGAGACCAAAATAAAGCATCTAGGATCAGTAGTTTTGGTTTTACAAAGTAAAAACTACGATTTTTGGCTAAAAATCGCTGTTTTTCGTAACTTTACCCACTTTGAGGCACGTGTTAATATTATCCGATTAAGCTAAAACTTTTCAAATCTCATTTTCTAGTCTATTGGTACATTTTAGTGGTGTGCCTCAAAAGATTAGTTAAAAAAATTTTTCCCCAATGTTACTTGCAATTTCGAGGATTTGCGTTGCAGTATGACTTGTGAAAATTCTGAAAAATATTTAATCATTTTTTTCGAAACTTTAAATAAGATTAGGCTTAAAGAAAATAAAATTTCCTACAAAATGAGACCAAAATAAAGCATCTAGGATCAGTAGTTTTGGTTTTATAAAGTAAAAACTACAATTTTTGGCTAAAAATCGCTGTTTTTCTTAACTTTACCCTCTTTGCGGCACGTGTTAATATTATCCGATTAAGCTAAAACTTTGCAAATCTCATTTTCTAGCCCATTGGCACATTTTAGGGGGGTGCCGCAAAAGAAATTCGAAAATTGATTTTTTGTGACCACCCTAATGCACACACAATAACTAAAGTTCAAAATTATCTAAAAAAAGGGTTTTTTCGTAAAAACATAAGTACAATAGCTCCTGTAAATTTTAATAGAACAAATTGACATCAACTTTTGAGGTCTATGTCTTTTTTTCTTTGATTTCACGTTGAATGACGTCACATTTTTGATCTGCAATATCCCCTTGAAACTGGTTTGTCTCAAAAATAAAAATAACGTTTTTTAGTTCAGAAAAGTGTGTTCTTTCCAATGATGTAAAAAAAATTGAAATTCAAGATGACCCTTTTGAGATATTGCCCCTTGAAATTGAGACAAAATTGAGAAAAAAGAAGGTTGACTGGAATTTCAACTTGCATAATTCAGCAATTATTTGAGCTATCAAGATGCCACTTGCACACCTTTCAGACGAACTATCAGGCTTTCAAACGAGGAAAGAATTAGCTTCAGAAAGTCATTATCTCAGCAGATAAAAGCTGATAACGTATGGTCAAAATTTGCCAAAATACGTTTTTTTACCAACTTTGGCAGCAAATTGCAAAAAATCTACAGTGCATTGAGCTTTTGTTACACAAGTAGGCTATTCTACCCTAAACAGTGATCAGAATCACCAAAGTTGAGCCTGATAATCGTCTTAGGTCGCGAGTAATAAAAGCACAAACTTGACGATTTGGTCATTTTTTTCAAGACACGAAAAAGAGGCTTTTTTTCAATAATTTTTATTGGATCAACCATAAGACTTATGGAGCTATGATTTGGTATGGTTTCATGAAAGTCTTATATGTACATCCAAAAAAAAATTTATCAAAATCGGAGGGGGTCGAGTGGGGATTTTCTCGAAATTTGGGACACTTGACATGGAATGACCCAAATGCATTATTAGTATTTTAAAAAACTTGTGTTCTTTCAATGAGAATTATAATATATGTTTTTTGCTTGAAATTAAAAAATATATATATATTACCTACGAGGAATTAATTTTGTTAAAGATGTCACGTCTGAAGTTTGAATTTAACTTTCAACAGGAGCTGAACACATACAGTAGGTTAAAAAAATATGTAAACATATCTGTACCTCAGAACCAGACTAACGTAAGTCCATTTTCGTCATTTTTCAGTAGAGGGGAAAAACAATGTACTCGACAATCGTTTTTCCCCTCTACCGAAAAATGACGAAAATGGACTTACGTTAGTCTGGTTCTGAGGTACAGATATTCACTCTTTATTAATCTTCAACGTTTTAGCATTTTGCTAAAGCCAATTTCAGTTGTTTTGCTAAAGAACTTTTGAGCTCAGCTTAAACCCTGTGGAAAACTTATGAAAAATGTGGAAATAAAACAAGGCAGTTAACTAATTTGGATCATCAATAACACAAAGGAATTTTATTCCAATAAAAAAAAATTACCATTGGACCATCATCAATTGATAAGTCAATTTTGTTGCCAGCAGCAACTTCATTTAGATCATAGCCTGCACAAAATGTTCCACCTGTAACAAAAATCACAGAGTAAACAAAATTTTAAGGTTATAAATTAGAAAAGCAAATTGATAAAGGCACTTATGTATTATACCTTCAACAATGAAGCATCAATTATTTTTAGAGTGAACTTTTCATGATATTTAAAAGAGCAACAAGTAGTTCATACCTTTTCCCATGCATTAATGTCTTAACATGCACTAGGTGCTAGATCCCATACTCAAGAATATACCCAGAAACAAGCGCGGATTCATGGGGGTCATGACCCCTCCCTTAAGCGTCCAAATTTTGCATAAAACTGAATTTTTTTGGGTCTAATATTACGAAAAAATTGCCAAACACCCCCCGTTTTGCTCAAAAATTGACCTCTAACCCCCTTCTTTTCGAATGTGACCCCCTCCTTAACCATAAGCTGGATCCGCCCTTGCCCAGAAAATATAAGTTGCCAGCAGCCGTGATGACGAATTATAGCAAAATGCCCCTATCAGAGGCAGAGACATTTTGCTATCCAGTACTAAATTGGAAACGCCCACATTTTAGTTTTGAAAAAGTGTTCTCTTCTAGAGTTGCATCTTCTCTAGAGTTGCATACCGTAGAATGGGGTGAATAGCAACAGTTTTGAACTTCAAGTTTAAATATCAAAAGTACTATAAGAGATATTGAATTGAGACCTACCTCGGTTTATGGGTCTTCCCGTCCTCTACAAGCCTGCAGCTTCATATTTTCTTTTTATGGCAAGGTAAAATTTAAAAAAATTGAAAACATGCTGTTTCTATACACCCCATCGAGCGGGGTCAATAGAAACAGGCAGGCATTTTCACGTTTTTTCACGTCTGTTTCTATTTCAGAGTTTGTTGGGGCAATAGAAACAGTAAGTATTGTTAAGGGATGGATAGAAACACAAACGAGTGGTAATCAGAGCAAAAAATTTAATTACAATATATCGTAACCGATACCCAAAAACAAAAAGAACAAAAGTGAGAATACAAAGTTTAGTCTAATAAATTATGAAGGCACTTAAGTCATCCTGAAAACAGATTTTGTCTTTCCAGCGAGAAGCAGACTTTGAGGTTTGAACAACTGGCATCAATTTTTTAATTACATCATCCTTGGAGAAAAATGATTCTTCATCAGTCAAGGAAAACATATTACTGCTGAGGGTTTTCTTGCAAAACAGTCCAACATAACCGTCATCTTGAAAGTCTGTGACTTTGGAGACATACATTCTAAATACATTTTTAGTTTTTCCATATACCTTCACGATTACAAAATCGTCAGGTTGGATTAATCTGTCAAGTTCTTTTGAAAGTTCGGCATTTGCAGAAGAATCGGATACTAATGTGAGATCTGAGTCACTGTCTTGCACAGAATAGTCCGAATCTTCTGGTGATGATTCTGAATCGAGTTTTTTCTTTTTCTTTTTCCTGGCACTTACACTTTGTTGTGAATAGAAACAGCAAAATAATGTGTTTCTATTCACCCCACAGATTCAAAATATGGATCATAACCTAAAACAAAAATTGAAACAAAGAAATGGTTTTGTTTACACTATATTAAACAATGTGATATCTTCTACAGGTATACAAGGTATAAAAAATAGTACAATTCAAACATGTGAGGTGATGAGGTATGGTACTTACATGTAAAGTTTGGAAAACGATGAAAATCGGCTGAAACAGAAGTTGCTTTGTCACACCACTGAATCTGAATCTCAGTATTGCCAACCACACAAAATCACATTTCCCTTAAATCTTACCTTATTTCCATCTCATAAAAAAAAAATATCCCTGTCTGCTTTACTTTAACCCCCTATTACATAATGTTGAATTTTTTCAGAAGTTTCGTTTCTATTCACCCCACTGTTGCTATTCACCCCATTTTACGGTAACCCAAAAGTGCAGTTTTTATAAAAAAAAAAATTGTGAAAAGCTTTTCAAAAATCTGTAATAGATATGAAAAAATATTTGGTATTTACGTATTAACTCCAACTCCACCGTAGCTACAGATTTGGTGGTTAAAACTGATTTGGCTGGATTTTTTGGCGACTTTAGATAACTGTGCATGTGCGAACAACTCAAAAACAAAACAGCCAAATAAATTGGCAAATCTGTAGCTGCAGTGGAGTTAATACAGAAGTAACAAAATATGTTACTTTCAAGCACAAAAAAATTCAAAAATAATAAAGAGAAATAAGAGGTTTTTTATACCAGTTCCATGTAAAACAGCAACAAAAGCGTTTTGATCACTCTCAAAATCTTGAAAAGCGGCCTTCAACTGAATAGCAGTGCTTCCATTGACACAATTTCTTTTTTCTGGTCGGTTAATGGCAATCAGATGCAATTTGTCTCGTTTGGAGACAGTAACCAAATCTGAAAAATATTATAGTCAAAGGGTATATTTAATAGCTTTTCATAAAAATTGCAAACACAGAGATGTTTTTAAAATATTAATAAACAGTACTTATAGTTTTAATACTGTCTGCAACGTAGGGTTGAAAACCATTATTCTTTAGTGTTGAGTCAATTCTTTTAATAGTGAACTGCAAAAATAAATACTGACATGCTGATATATAAACATTGCTAGATTTACAACTACTTTCAGCTTGTTGAGGATCTCTCATCTTATCTTTTATAAATATAAATAATAATAATCAATGTCCTGTTATGTTTGCGACATATGTCACTTATAAAAATAATCAATGTTTCACAAAATGAAAAAACTGACAGCATTGCTGAAAAAAATTCCTTTAGCATTTATAACTACACCTTTTGAATACTTCCTTAGTGATGAATCAGTTTTGAATCTAACAGATGTTCGAAATAAGTGCCGGCTGTAAGAACTCAAGGAGGCTGCCATGTTGGTAAAAATGTAAACAAAGTTACACGCCATCTATTGACAGTTTCTAAAACTAAGAAAATAAACCACGATTTGTTTTGCTGTTTTTTTAAATTTATTTTATCATTTTCATGTCCATTAATTCTAAAATTTTATTGCTTCAAAAATAATTTGTAATTTTTCAACATCCTGACCGCTTGAAACAATAATTTAAGAACTTTTTAAACATTTCTTCGTTATGTTTTATATATGATCGTATGATCTCATTGATGACATCAATGTAGCAGAACAGGACCAGTTGACTTGTCGTTGGACTACGACTTGGGATAATTATTGCAATCTTTATGTGTAATCAGATGATAAAAAGAGCACGTGATATTGACAGTTTAAAGCAAAATTTTGCATGATAAACCCTCTTTTAGACAATAGAAATTTCAGTTAACTAACTTGCGGGTTTTTTGCTTAATACTGCGTACGTAAGTACTTTGTTTTGATTACTTTTTGCTAAAGTATTGTGAAGTTCTTAAAGTTGCTTTAGTATTTTACAATACGTAATAGTGAGAGAATTCTTTTAATGTCACAGTTGTTATTTATTCCTAATAATATAGTTGTAATTTTATAATTTGTAATATTGAGAATGAAATTATTGACTTTGTACAAACAACTCTTTTTTTCAGCATAAAAACAATGTTTACAACGTCGTTCTTCTTAATATCTTAAAGGTACACCTTAAGAAAATGTCTCTGTATCCATCGCTCGAAGACATGAAAGTGGATCAGCTGGCTAGAGTAAATATTCTGTTTTTTAGATTATATTTGAATTTTTTACTAACCTGTTCTCAGAAAGGAACTGTAAATAACTGGTAACAGATCTAATGAAAACTCCAGCTCTTCTTATCTTCAAATATTCCAAATTAGTGCCTGAAACACACATATTTTAAGCAAGGATGACAAGTTTTCCTTTTTTACCAGATCCAGCTTAAACATTTCCATCAGAGAATTAAAATGTTTAGTTCCTCATTAATTTCTCTTATCTCACTTTTTCTGAAAAATTGTCATTCCACTTGGGTTTTGGAAACATAATTTGAATACATAATTGTGTACATTTCTCTATATTTTTATCCCTCTGAGAATATTTTAAAATAGTAGGTCTGAATGTTTTGATGTTAGATGGAACTTTTCTGGGTATTTTTCTTCCACAACATCGTTTATTTGTATTGAATAAGAGGCTCCTTGTAACTCCAAAACTTAACACTTCCAATTTGTATTACTATTTGAGGTATTTGAATGTTTTTAAAAACTCCTCGTGAGATTCCCAGCTTTTTAAAATCTTCTATTGTCATAGCCTTAAAAAGAAAAAATAAATAAATCATAAACATAAGTGCGCAATTTGTAGTGTGCTTCATCAATTAATCATTCTTCTATTTTCATTGTGATTGAAATTCAATTTGTAAAAAGTTTGAAGTAAGTATTTATTATTACTTACTTACAGTGCTGCAATTAGAATAATGTGTATGAGGGAACACTCTTTTTTATTAGGTGGATGTCATTTCATTAAATTTACATTATTTTTCCAAAATAAACCAGATACTTCGGGAAACGACCCCCCCCCCCCCCCCCAACTACAGTACAGTACTTTTCAAAACAAGATAAGATTTACTTTATGTGTAAAAAATTTCATTCCGATCCGTTTATTCTTGGTACAACTTAGTAAGTTACCTTTTTAAAACAGAGGTATAATGAATGCATAATAATTTTTGCATAATAATGTACATCAATTAAAATAGTTTTCTCTTGATTCAATTTTTACTTTTAAGCAGTACCATTAATTAATGAATTTTTCAGTACTTATCCGTTAGCCGGGCGCAAGCGAAATAATGTATTGCTAAATAATTTAGAATTCAGCCAAATTTCTTACAATCATATTTGTTGACTTTTGAGTGTACTTTTGTTCTGTTGAGAGATATTGTTTGCTTCGCTTAATAACAACATTTACCATTTTTGATTTGTCGCTTGTGCCAGGCAATGGGATAAGTACAAATTTTTCATTTCTAAACTATTTATGTTAGGATTTTTTTTTTAAATTTATTTATGTATTTTTTAACTGTAACTATTTCATGTATTGATTTATTTCATTCCCTTCTGTTTAGGCCCAGCTGGCTCAGACTCCTGCTGCTGTTGCCCCTCCTCCATCTTACTCGGCATCTGCTCCCCCCTATCCCATCAATCCGGCTTCTCAGCCCGTCTCTGCCGATAAATATGCCAATCTGTACCCAGTTCTGGATGATTACATGGGACTGCAACTGCATCAGCATGCACATCAACATGCACAACCACAGCCATCCTCGCAAGCAGTGGCAAATGTTGCTGTAAGTATTTATACATAAAATTAGGTATTCATACACACACTCACATGTATGTACAGTATAGTTTTGTAAATACCAGGTAATTTGGATTATATACCAGGATTCCAGACTTTAAAATTATACTGCTGGATATACTCAAGACGTGTAAAAATTGAGAATATGTTTTTCCCCTCCTACCAGACCGGTATGAATATAATTAATCAAGAAGTACTTTTTGAAAAAAATAAATTTGTTGTAAGGGACTACAGAAGAACATTGATGTACTAATTTGTTTTTCCTGATATAAATTTATTTCACACTAAAAAAACTAGTTCATGAACTTAGAAGAGCATTTTCTTATTAATTTGTTGCACAACTACTTAGTTTGATGTGTGCATCATAAACATGGGTATCATTACTTATTATCATATCTCTAACTCAAAATCTTCGGAATGTAACTTCTTTTTGTTGCCAAAACTGGAAATAATATAAAAACTGAACAAACTCAAAGAGTAACAAAAATGGAGTCGCAACAAACATTACCCATGCGCGCCCAGAACCCTCAACTTGTAAGAGGGCTCATGCATAACCCCAAGTTAAATATTTTTTTCATATATAGTTTTTATAATGTTAATGTTAATCAACAACTCCATTTCTTTAATAGTCTAACTATATTAAATTTCAAATTTCTATGTGATATACTCAAAAATAATGTCAGACTGTTTATAATTTGTTGTGAAAAATATGTTTTGGAGTTGTGTTTTTAACCTTGGGCGCGAGCTCGAACTGGTTTTGTGCCCAGGGCTGTGAGATCTCTAAATCAATCCTGTATGTTATACTACTTAATTGAAAAAAATCCCAGCAACCTGTATGTCTTTGCAATATTAGATGTTTATAGCATGCAATTATTTCTTCACTTTATGAACTTCCTATTCATTCCTTATACACATTGACATCTATGTGCTGTTTATAAACATTCAACCACCATTGTCACAAGGTGCTGACACATCTCAGTAGACATTACTGTATGTACAATATCATTTATTTTATGTACTGTTGACCCTGCTTAAACGAATACTGTTGGCTCCAAAACATATTATTCGATCAAGCATGGGATCTTTAACATTGTGTCTATGGCATCGGGTTTCGGGAAGGTTTATTTGTATAAGCTGGTTATTCGTTTATCTGTTACCCGATTAAACGGGGCTGACAGTATTTATAAAATTAATGAACAATGTAAAACATGTATGTTTATAAATTTGATTCTTTGTCGATGTATCAATAATAAGACACATTTCTATTTTGTTCAGTTTTTATTATTAGCATTTAATTAAGTAAGATGTTCGGGTATATGAAAGTTTTATTCACGCATTTACTTTCTGGACTAACATGCTTGACAGGGCATGTAATAATTTTAAAGATCTTCCATCCTGGTTACAGAAATATTTTTAATGCCTCTGTAAACATGCTTCATGAGTTACTCATCTAATTGAATGTTGATGAACTCAAAAAAAATAGTCAAGCATATTTTCATGCTTAGTATTTTTAATAGAAATTTAATGCAATGAAAAAATAGGGAAAAGAGTAATTAGACAAAAATACTGACAGTTTAAATGAGACTTGGTTCATCAGCAGTGGAAGTTTCACAGTAAGTTATGAACAAAACTAAACAGAGCCCACTGCCACATTACAAGTAAGGTATTAAGCTGTCCACAGAATACATCAAATGCCAACAAACATTGAGGAAACAGCAGAAAAATTAAAAATTATTAAAATCACAGAAAAAGTAATGATCGGCTTAATCTAATTGCCTATTGTGCCAATGTCAGGGACCAAGCATAGCAAATTTCACAATAGTAGTAATATATACTGAGAACCAGAGAAATTAATTTTTAAAGCAAAGGCTCTCTCTTTGATATTATTTTTATAATTAAAAATGGGTGTTTGTGACATTCATACCCCTGTGGCGTGTTGGTAACTTCCAGCTGATGAATTGATACGCAAACTGTACCTTGTTACAAATCAAATTGATTTTATTAATTCTAATCTTGGTTAAACAGCTTATGTACAAGCAGGTGTACAAACGTGGCGAAAAAAAATTTTAGTATTGAAAAGTTCAGCTGCCTCAAACAGAGGACTTCGTTGGTTGATAAAACAATCGGCGTAGCCACACGAGCGCCACTGGAACAAAGTTCCTAAATTTCGTACACGCTCGGTACGCCTGTACCGAGCCCAGCAAAAAAAACGCCTATCTTCGACGGAGTCTCGAACTCTTCTCCTCGAAGTTGAGCTGGGTGCTCTCCGCGAAGTTTTGCAAGGGGCGTGCTCCTGCAAACTTTATTCATTTTTTTGATTGGATCGTCCTCTGTCACGAAGGTCGAGGCAAAAATTCGACACCCGTAGATTGGCTGGATACAAGTCTCCATCCAGTCTGTTTGTCCCACAAGCGGCCGGCACATGAAATGAAAGATGAGTCTTTTCTGTTCACCGCAACGTAGACCGCCAAAGGTCCAAGAACGTCCCAAGACGGTTAGGGCGCAGACAGTTCGGCGTCGGATGCCAGTCACGGCTAATGGCGAAGGTCATCAGTACTGACCTGGGGACAAGTGTCGAGCATGACTCGCTGCACCCCCTTCATTAAAAAATTGTGTTTAAGCCACTTTGCACAAACTTAATTTAACCCATTGTCAATTCAATTCATGCTACAAAAGCCAAGAAAAAAATGCTTGAAGGGAATTTCAGGTGCAGTTAAATTAAACACATTTTATTTGTATTAATGTTTCACTCTATATTGCAGAACATGTCTGTTTCCACTGTGAAGCCGATGAACATGGTTGCCCCGATATCCAGTTCAACACCCGGACTGGCCAGAGCTCAGGTCAGTCACGGCCTGAGAGAAGTCACCTTGTGTAAAGATGGGAATGGACGTGTGGGATTGAGGATGCAAGCGGTTAACAAAGTAAGTGAATGATTCAACTTGTTCCTTTTTTAACTGGTTTCTTGTTATTTGCTGACCTTGTGCATTCCCCAAGAGCTGGTATCCCTTCTCATGAGTGCAAGACCTTCCGTTTTAACAAAATTGCCGAGAAGGATCACAGGACAGAAAAACAAATCAATCCCATTCCTTCAGATTATTTCCAAAGAAACAAAAAATAAATGAAGTAAAATCCGATTCTCATAAATGCATTTTGATCATTATCCCATTCTAAACTTATGTTTGCATCGGGGTCATTCCCTTCCTTCCGAATTAATGGATTACAGGTTTGCGATTTGTTCGTCGCTGTGAGCTCTTATCCATCCCTTCCCTACCATAAAGGTCCTCAAAGATGATCTATAATTTTGTTTTTAAGATTTCATTATCAAGAATTTGAGCCTCCTCCCCCAACTCCTCTTGCTCTAAACTTATCGAAAAACTAATAATTTGATTTTGGAACCTCAATCCCAAAGAAATTGCTGAGGAAGAATTTCAGAACCTCATTTCTTTTCGAAACGTAATCAGAATCCCTCCCATAATCACTTTTGTAAGACTTCATTTTTGAAAAAATTCTGGGAGTGTGCCACCGAACCTCATCTTTTATAACATCACCAAAACGTAATAAACTTTTTGAATCTCCTATTTCTAAAATTGGCGTGAAAATTCCTTAAACACCTTCCATTCTGCAGACGTTATCCAATATGACCTACAATTTTGTTATACAACTTTGATTTCGAAGAACTTTGGGGGGGGGGGGGAGGCAACTACTGAAGCTTTCTTTCCTAACGTTATTGGGGATCATCTAAAATGTCACTTTCTGAACTTCAATTTTCAAACATTGCTTGGGAAGAGTACATGTATCCCTTCTCCTAATGTCATCAAAGATGGTCACACCCGATTGAAATATCACCAAAAAGTTTTTTTATTCTGTTTGGTCCATCTTAGAGACAAGGATGTGAGCTAAACCTCATAAAACTTTGACATCCCTAAGGAGTTCCTAATGTAAGGAATGGGATAAAATATCAGTTAGTGAGTAGAGAGGCCCAAGGCCGAAATTTTTGTGACACGGTTAAAGCTCTGAATTAATCCATTAATGCCTAGCGTCCCTTTTTTGGGACGGTCCAAAAAAGGGTCTGAATTTCCCCAAAATGAACATTTCAACCAAATAATTATGTTCAATTAGTACCTTGGTATTGTTTCAATTCGTTATTAACAGATTGCAGCTCATAACCATTGTAAAGTGTGTTCTGTAGCAGTTTTAATATGACCTTTATCAAAAATGACATCATTCACAACCTCAAGAAAAAAAGCTAAGTTTTCAAAGTTATTCCCAGCTTCCCAGTTTATGTTAATTTCTGATTTTATTTCTTCTGATAAAATGTCTATTTAAATACCTTAAAATCCCGAAAGTAACCCCCCGCCCATCGATTATAACCCCCTCCCCTTTTTTGGAAAAAAGTGAAATTTCTCTTATCCTGAATATACTGTATAAAAAATCTCGATTATAACCCCCCCCCCCCCCACCTGAAATTTATCAGTTTAGTTTTGAAAATAGGGGGGGGGGTATTTTCAGGATTTTACAGTATTATATTGTAGGCAGAAAAAAAAATTAGTTAAAAAAAATGTATACCCTCTTGGGTCTATTGTAACTTTTAAGGGATAATTTTTCTTTCCTTAATAAAAAAAATATTTTTCACATAATATTTTTTTTATTTTTCCTGTCCATTAAACACTATTTGTAACCAGTATACAAAATATCTTTGGGAAAAAAATGTCAGGCATTAATGGGTTAAGGCTAAAGGTAGTCACTTAGAAAGCTTTTAAATATATTAGACAAAATGCTGTATTCATCCTTATTTTGAAGTTTGGTCACAATATTTTTATTAGCATTAAAGTTATGTAGCATGTGTGTCCAAGTTATTTCTTGTCACCCTGTATAAATAGATCACTGGGGGGAAATGGGTTAATTTGAAAATACAAAATGTTAAGCTTAATTTCTTGACTTAGAGTTTCTTCCCATGTTTTCAACATGTATTTTCACTGTACCTCTTGGTGTTTTCAGGGAGTCTTCATCATTTTGGTTCAGAAAAACACTCCTGCAGCTTTGGCTGGGCTGCGATTTGGAGACCAGATCCTTATGATCAATGATGTGGTGGTTGCTGGATTCTCTAATGGATGATGTGCACAAGATGATAAAGAAGGCCAACCCCGATCGTATTACCATGGTTGTTAGAGACAGGTAGGAAGTTTTTAATTGCTATGATTTTGTGCACTAAAGTATTAATGCTATCCACCATGACTTCAACTTTTCCAGCCATTTAAATGTTTTTTTTTTTGCTATATTTTAATCGCATGTTACTTGATGTTATTGTAATACTTTTTGAATCTATTTTAGGCCTTTTGAAAGAACAATCACAGTTCATAAAGATAGTGCTGGCTGCATAGGATTTGGTTTCAAGAATGGAAAGATAATTAATATTGTGAAGGATTCCTCGGCTGCAAGGAATGGCGTCCTAATTGACCACAACCTTCTAGAGGTAAACAATGTTGGAATTCTCCAAAATATATCAAGAATTTTTGTAATTTAATTTTCAATTCTTAGTTTTTTATTTCTTGTATTTTCTTGCAAAGTCACAAATGTTAATTTTTTTATTTGTGTAACTCATTTTCCCGAACATAGAAACGTGTGGCCCTTACGTCATTGCATGACAAGCTTTCTTTTCTTTCATATGATTGGCCGCTGTTCTAATATTGGAAAATGTGACTCTTAATTCTATGCAGATTCATCTAGCTATATGATATGTTCGCATTAGCTCTGTTGTAGTTCACTTCTTTGCCACCGTTTAAGTTAGCATTTTAGTTATTTTCCCAGCAAAATTGGTTGTCTGCATTATGTTAAATGTGTAGCTTATCAATTCATACTCATATGTATATATTCACCAATGCAAATGAAAGTAATTTAAATACAAATGGTTCTTTAATGCACATGTAACTCCAATTATACTCTGACGGGCACTATTCAATTCAAATCTTGGTGGACTTTAGGGTTAAACAGTAATTTTCTCCATCGAGATACAACGAACAACATCATATTGAAAGATTTTTATGATCTACCAGTGCCATATAAAATTGAAAGATTCATTGTAAATAAGAATTTGTGGGCTCCCTAGATGTTACAAACTGTCTATGTTTTGAATAATGTAATATTTTTTTGCTTCTGAATATTACAATCTATTTAAAAAAGTTGTAAAAAATTGCTTTAAGGAAGTTAACTTCTTACTCAAGATGATTAAGAAATAATTTTAATAAGTAAGACCTGTGGTAAATTATCAAGAATTGATATGTTTTCAGTAAATGCTCAAAAATTCGTTAATTTTCTGTCAATTTTGATAATTAAGATACATTTTTATTATATATAGCTTCCTATTTCAAAAATAAAGAAAATAAGCTTATTTAAATGTAAATAAACTATTTTCAAAGACTGCAAAATAATTTAAACTTATTTGATTTGGTTTTTATTTATCATAACTGTTCTATTCAAGTGAAGTATTTTTAATGAGAGAACTAGTTTGTTGCCGTTATTATGAAACTTTCTTTTATACCTTTTTTGCAACTACTCTCATAAAATTTTATCTAAATTTCTGAAACTGCCAACCACTTTTGTTGACTGCAAAAACTGATTAGCACATGTATTTTTATCAGGTTTTATCTGTTGGTTGGTTGACTGATTTTTGGCTAGTGGCACAAGAATCCTTATGGTCTATACTGTGCCATACGATTGTTTATTTTATAACATTTTTTTTTTCAATTTGCACATAACAATACAGAAATTGGCCACATAAATACATAAATATTAAATCCAAATAAGCATGTCAACAAAAAATTAAATTTGAAACATGGCCAAAGCAATTAACTGTAGAGTAATTTCGTCAAATGGGTATAAGAGCAGAAGCAAAAAGTGAAGAATCAAAGATAGACATGAAACATACACTAAATTAAAAAGGAGAAACTTCATTTATTCATCTGTAAACTAAAATTTTTTTTTCTGTGCCATACATAAGATATAACAAACATGTTTAATGATAAATGGTGAATTGTACCGTAACTATTCCTAGCAGACTACAATCATCATTTGATTTTGAGGTATAACTTTCACGCTAAACAAAAATGAATTCATGATGTGCTAACAAAATTTCCTTCATTACAGAAGTCCACTTTTCTTTTAATGGTTTTAATAACTACTTTTTGATTTTCTGTAATTTTGTGCTGCTACAACATATCATAGAAATTTTACAGTATTTACAATTAATTACCTTGATACTTTGTTGCTCCAACATTTGAAAAAAAAAAGTTTTCTCATTTTCAAAATTTAAATTTTTTTATTTTTTATTTTTTAGGTGAATGGCCAAAATGTGGTTGGCCTGAAAGATAAAGAGATCTCTGCTATTATTCGGGAAAGCTCATCTCCTGTAACTGTAACCATTATGCCTTCTTTTGTTTATGATCACATGTTGAAAAAGTAAGTAAATTTGAGGTTTTGTGGCAATGTACTTGTAAACTTTTTTGATTTTATTATTTTTTTTACATAAATAATTTTTTATTATTCTTAAATTATTTTCAATTGAGTACTGTAATCAACTACTCATCCTCACCATATTAGGTTTTTTATATCAGAAATCCTCATTCAAATTGTTTCTTTTTCATTTGCAGCAATTTTAGAACTCTAAAAGTTAATTTTGCACGGTGAACAAATTTTAATTTTCAAATGATGTTGCCCAAATTTATTGACAGTGTATACATGCTTTCTAATAGAATTTTTGTTCTTTTAGTACTGCATCCAGTTTCATAAAGAAGACAATGGACCACTCTATCCCTGACATATAAAAGATTGTTGAATACTTTTGTTCTGTGCAAAACTTTGTGTTGTTTCAATTTCGGAGCTTTTTTTATGCTGTGTGTTCTACGATTTGAACACATTGTTACTTGTTGATTTGTCTTGTTGATTTTAGTTATTCCCGTAATTTGGATTCTACAGGCATCAATCCAATACTGCTGAAAATTATCTTTTTTAAAAACAGTATTTTTGTCTTAGTGAATTTTTTTATTTGATACTTACTATATGTTTCTGAACATTCCCTCATACTTTAGAATTGTAGTATGGATTTAAGCTGCAATTATGACATATCTGGCTTTATGTCGTGCCTTTTTTATCTGTTTTAACATAAAGCTTGAAAGGCCAATTTCGTGTATTTTTATTTTCATCACTCTGTAAAATTCTGGTGATTTTAATTTTTAAAATAAAGATTAATTAAAATGTAATGTGTGGTTTATATTCATTGGGCTCTCTTTCTTAATCAAAGGTGATTGTCATCAACAGTCTTTTTTCATCATTTCATTAAAATAGTGACAATAAAGTTCTTAAACTCTCTGCTTCAGGCCCGTCATTTAGGGGGGCAGGGGGCCCCCCCCTGGCTTTGAAAAATGAATATATTTGCATATAAGCGGGCGTGGTTTTTAACGTTTTCCGATGAAATTGCATTGTGTTTGGACCCTTTGCCCCCTCCCCCCCTTGGAAAAACTTGAAATGACGTCCCTGCTCTGCTTAAAAATATTTACTGAACATGACTCTATTATACTGTTACCTTAAAGTAAGCGCATCATCTCCATGGAAACCATACAAAAGAAAACAGCTTCCCTCTTTTTTTTTTTATGCACTGCTGTTAAGGCATTTAATTTATTTCATGTTTATCGACTTTGGTTTACGCTTTCTTTTTATTTCCTCACATCTCAGTTATTTCTAAAAGTTTTCTAACAAGTCTAGGCATACATAAATAAAGCACAAATTTCTAAGGAAAAGTTGCGCTTTAGTAACGTTAATTTTTTAATTGAAAAATAGTTTATACACAAAGCAAATTTTAATCATTTTCAATTGAACATTGTTGCAAAAGCTAAGTTGGAAAAAGTCATCAGCACCGTAACTATGACAACTATAAAGGGAAAAGTGCGGAGAGTCGGACATTAACTTGGCTTTGACAAGCCAGCTCTGGTTACACAGTGTAATGCACTGCACTTACCTGTGGAAGTGACACAATCATCATCCTGAAAAAATGTATTTAAATCATGTTAAGTAGGGATCCACCGATTAATCGGCCAAATATATTTTTTAAATATTATTCTTCAAAGTATACCTTCACTTAGAAACTATGATGAATAATTTTATTAATAGTAATAATCCTCATAGTTGATATAAAGTTTTTAATAAATTAATTCTCCAACTTTGAATAAATATACATAAACAAGTTGCAACTCATTTTTCTCCTTAGTATAGTGCTTTTAGATAACCTCTAATTTACAAAGAATAAAAGTTGAATTAAATTGCTACTAATCATTAAAAATGTAAATTAAAAGTACTAAATTGGAGTGCTCACCACAGACTCCCCCTCCCCTTTTTTTGAATTTTTATGTCCAATTAATAATGTGTTAATGAAAAACTATTGACAATAATATGGAAATTGGTTCTCAAAAATTTGATAAAATATTAAAATTATTTTGTGAAAATTAGGAAAATGGAAAAAAAAAATTCTTCTCTCGGAAATAAATTTCTTACTGTTTCTTAACTCGGAATTGTATAAGAAAGTTAAAACTGATGGTAAAATTGGCAGTATTAAAAACAATCATCCTTATCATTAATCGGCTCAGCCGATTATCAACAACCGATTAATCGGTAATCAGCCAATTTGCTTATCGGTACATCCCTAATGTTAAGCAAACATAAAACTATTGGAAGGGTAAAAAAAATGTCTTAAGGGAAGAATGTTGCATGTAGTTATTTTATTTACCAGCTGTGTGTAATTTTAAATGAATAAACATTAATTTATACATAAAAAAGCTGGGTTGGTTCTTTTGCTGCATTACATTTATAACTGTCCCTAAAACATAGGATACTAAATATATTTTTTTTCTCTCTAACAATACTGTAAAGTAGCATATTTTGCATTTCTTTTTTCAAG
>JAXGGA010017685.1:0-23714 GCA_038373865.1 Uloborus plumipes | reverse complement strand
TTTTAATTTTCAAATTTGAGTATGAACCCTGTAAAGGTGTAGTATAATGTATCAACAATTTTATATTTACTCTCCCAGCGACGTAAAAAAAAAAAAAACTGGTAGCTAATGTGAAATTAGAATACCAGCGAGCGACCGCACATGGTAAGGTACAACTCGAAAATTTTAAGGCAGAGCTCGGGTATAAATACGGAATAAATACTCGGGTAAAATTATACCCGAGCTCTGCCTTAAAATTTACGAGTTGTGCCGTACCATGTGCGGTCGCTCGCTGGTATTCTAATTTTGCATTAGCTGCCAGTTTTTTTTGGCTCTCTTTGCTCTATAAGAGGACTTTTGCCTCCTACTCGGCTAGTTTCATATTCCATGCTGATGAGTGCATAATAAGCATGAAACTGCAGTCCATGGATGGAGGGCCGTGGTGGCCCAATCGGTAAGGCATCGGACTCGTGTCAGGAGGGACCCGGGTTCGATCCCAGCCGATCAAAGATCCACCGTCTTGATTAATGGTGGCTGGGAGGCGTTAAAAATGTCGTGGTCACAAAGTCCTCCAAGTGAAACGATACCTCTGGGGGTGCTGGGCCTAGGGTTTGCTCGACCCTAGATTCTGGTTCAAAATTAAGAACAGAGCGCCCTTCAGGGCCCTATCCCGGTTAAACCACGAAGCTGTGGTAGGTACGGGGGACCCTGGAGGTGTGAAGTGAAGTCCATGGATGGAAATAACCGAGTTGGCGGTGCACTGCATGTTCTAGGAATGCTACAAAATGGTGAGAGTAAACAATGTTTCTATGCAGCAGATTCAAAATTCCTTCTTTTTATCTGCAATGAACTCATACCTAGGCAGATAGAGCCACATGAAAACCTTTTTGGACAAACTAAGATGATGTACTCAAGATTATTTTAATAATTAAAGTAATCTTAACTGCTTTAAGTATTTATAATTTAACACTACAAATTTAATTTATGGAAAACCAATGTAAAACTCAAAAATAGTTTTCGTGCAGTTGAGAAAAAGTTTCGGACAGGCCAGGAGAGTCATTATATCTGGTTATTCAGAAATTTGTTAGGAAAAGATAAATGAGAAATTGTTTTCATTTGAATGGAAATACATTGGGAAAATTATTTCTAAGAATTAAAATTTAAAAGAGAAAAAAAATCTTTGAGGGTCATGGCAATTCTTTTTGTATTCTTTCCATACGCAACAAGAGTTGCCAATTATATTTCTGGTCTTCAATTCTAAAAGAAAATTTGATGGTTTTAGCAATTAGTTCTTTGGAACATGTTGCCTTTTTGTTCAATTTGTTGTGCACAAAGAATAAAATAAATAAAGAATAATATAAACTTTAATAAATAAAAGAATAAATTGAATTCTGTCATTTCATCTGTGACAGAAAATAGAATTGAAACATAAACATTTTTGGGCGACTATTTTTCATAACTTTTGAAGAGGATTAACTAGACAATAAAAGCATTAATGAGCTTAATTATTTATACGATGGTAAAGCACCATCTTACAGCACTGTAAACAACTGGTATAAAGAATATAACTTTGGTCGGTGTTCATTACTGGATGAGTTCCCTGACGGCTTGTAAGAAAATGGCACAGCAAGAAGACAAAATCAAAATTTGATTCAAAATGACAATTAAATCTATTACAAATGAAACTGTTTAATTAACTTGGGTAATATATGGTAATGCATATTTACAGAGGTTGTGGTTCAAACACAGAAACAAACCATCTATTTGGTGACTAAAAGTCACATCAAATTATGCATATTGTGAATGGATCCTGCAATCAAGTTCAGTGGATATCTAAAAAATAGAAAACAAGCTCTTGCTCGTTCACTGTAGGGTGTGTGGGAACACTGTTGCCATTCAACATTGAATAATTTTCCACAGGCTATCTAAAATTTGTTGTGTCATAAAATATTGATGCTGTTCATGAGCTAATAACGCAAGATCATCATGTGGCATACTGTGAGATTAATGTATCTTTGAGCTTTAGTATGACAAGCATCAATAAGATGTTACATGAAAATTCGGTCGTCAAAAAATTTGCCCCCATTGGATCTCGTAAATCCGACAAACGCTGAAAAGTAGGCCCATGTCAATCAGTGCAAAGATAAGTTGAAAAATGTCATTCAAGGTACCGTATTGCCCAGCATTAGCCAGCATGCCGCAAAATTCAAGGGTCACCAACTTTTCAGTAATCCTTGCCTGGTCCTTTCCGGCATGCCGGAAAAACCGAGGTTAGAAGAAAAAATTGATTTAATACTACAATAATAAATGTATGTTCAACTTAAAAAATGTATGTTATACATATATATCATCTTATAAACAGTTTACTTTTGCAAATATAAATAATACCATTTCTGTTACGACAATAAAATCTCAATGAATTATTTTATAAAATTTAAATTGAAACTAAACAAACATTTGTAGTCCTGAAATTTAAATATTTCAGTTGCACAAAGAATTTACTACAGTTATTCAATAAATAAAAAATAAACATACCTCTCTAAAAGGAACTAAAAATAATTTATTAAAACAAGTTATGAACAAATCGCTGTGACAATGATTGCTTTTGAACCCATTATTTAATTGACATATAACTAGATCCGTAACTAATGAACCATCATTAATAACAAACAAATATTAATTTTATTATTGGTTTGATTTCGAAAAAGTGGTTACTTCCGAGATTTATTTTTTTTCTCCTCAAAGTGGTTTGCTTTTTGATTGGAACTGAACTGAGAATTTTGTTGGAAAATGAACCTCAAATTATCCGGTATGCCCGAAAATTCAAATTTTCTGGCATGCTGGTCAACCTCTTTTTTCCCGGCATGCCGGATAATGCGAGGTAATATGGTACATCTCTACACTGGTGACAAGTCATGGATCTATGAATATAAGCCATAAACAAGGCATCAATTGACTGTATGAGTCCTTCAAGACGAACTAAATCCAGCCAAAGATGTTCGTGGAAGAAGCACATCAAAGCAAATGGTTGCTTGCTTCTTTGGCATTGCCGGTCATATCCCAACAGTGGTTTTCGCAAACCACAGCATTCAAAACAATTTTCCTCATATGAAATTTCATCAAAAGTAAACAAATCAGAAATTGCTAGCCTCTCTTTATGCTATGGGGCGTCAGTTCTTTGACATCAGTAGGTTGCTTAATCTGTTTACTAAACTAAACATATCTAAATCATAAAATCAAATCATTCAGAGACCTGAAAAAAAGACTAGACAAAATCTTCAAGATATTTGCAATTTGAGATGAACATGTTAGAAAATGCGAGGAGTGATGGGAGGGATTTTTCAAGGAGAAATTTCAAGAGAAAGAAAATTAGGAATAATGCCGCACAGTTCGCGGTTCGACGCATCACTGACTCTCACCATCCAAAGTTCGCATAAGAAGTAATAATAATTCAGTTTCTAAGTGGATGACTCATCCAGCAGAAGAGGGAAAGGGGGGGGGAGGGAGAAGATCAGCTGTTCACCATAGTGGTGTCGGAGCAAGACAGAACAGTGAATTCTGAATAGTACACAATCACTTGTTGCCAGAAGTCATCATAGAGATTCATAAAAAGCAAAAGACGAAGCCAATCATTCTTCATCACGATAATGTGAGCTCACAGTTATCCGCTCAAACAAAAGAGATTTTGACCGGTCAAAATTTCGTGTTGATATGATTTCGTGTTTCGTCATCTGCCATACAGCATTGCTCTTCCACTTCATGTCTTTTTTTATTCTCAAGCATCAAAAATAAATAAAAAGGTCAATGAGATTTTTGACACACCAAAAAGCATATACACGTTATGGAGTTACTTCAGGTAGAATAAAAGAAATGCTTTGAAAATTAGTTGATAAATATATGTATTGATCTACATGGAGAATATTTTGAAAAACAATGAAATCGGTTTCAAGCTTAACTATCTGTTTTCGTATTGCTAGATCAGAAATATGATTACTTACATCCTGACATATCAATATTGATTTCGTCTTGCAATATCAAGATGGCATAAAGATTGTTATAACAATCTTGCATACATCTTGACGTATCAATATTGATTTTGTCTTACAATATCAAGGTTGCATAAATCTTGTCAGCGTCAAGATTGAAAAGATTGTTCTTGATATCTCATTGTCACCGTCAAGATCATTAGCGCGCACAATAAAAGAGAGGCCCATGCGCGGAGTTTTACCCCACACCCAGCATTCCGTTTTTTTTTTTCCTTCTTTAACGCGAAGCGAGCGTTGCATGTGGAGACGTGGATACGATCTAGGCTTCGTTAAAATTCAGTTGCTTTATTGTGTTGTGTGCAATATTATTGTTTTAGAGTTATTTATTTATGATCCTACTACTGCATTTATTCGATGACGCAGAGCAGTGGTGGCCAACCCGCGGCACGCGTGCCACAATGTGGCACGGCAAACCAGTAACAGTGGCACGCGAAGACTGTTTGAAAAAAAATCCAAAATTGAGGAAAACATCTCGATCTCAAAAATATTGATAAAAACTAAAACCTTTAAACCAGTGGTTCTCAACCTTTTCACGGCTAACGCCCCCTTTACGAGTGAAATTTTTTCCAACACCCCCCTTTATATTAAAGGTGAGGGGGTGTGCAAAAACGAGGTTTAAGGTTTAAAATATTTTCCTTCCAAAATTTTACAAAACGGTTTAAAAAGATATATTTTTTCTCATTATTAGTCATTATTAGAATTAAAATGACGAATATAGAAATAAAAAAACAAATCTAGGATTAAAAATATTTTGTTTTTAAAAGAATAATAATAAAATAAAACAAAATAAAATAGAAATAAACAAGCGAAAAAAAATTTTACTCAAAAAATGAAGGAAGCAATCAGATGCAATAAAAATAAGCACGCAAAGCATTTTTGTCTCATTCAAAATATGAAAGGACCATTAAAAAATATGTGTTAGTTAGATATTTGTTCTTGGTGGTTTAAAGCCAGTTTCCTCACGGTCGGTTTAATATTTTTTGTAAAGTGAAGGTGCAAGTCATCCTCATTCGACGAGGTAGGAAGAAGGGAAGACGATGAAAAAAAATTTGGCGATAGCTTACAGTCCAGGATAAAAGCTACTAATGTCTCCTTGCAGCCAAAATCGTGTAAGATTGTTAACATTCTAGAAACCAGCTTTTCAAGTTTCAGTGGTTAAAAGTTCCACCAATTCTTACTGATACTGAACATCTGCAGTCTCAATATTTTCGAAAGGGTTCATGGCCCATTAAGGAACGTTCGGAGACAAAATATCCTCAAAACGCTCAGAGAAGTCTTTGTGCAAAGACTGAAGATGTTGGCAAAAACGTGAGCATCGTCGAAGTAGATTTCACTAAAAAAAAAACCATAAAAGTAAATTAACACGTTTAATGCTGACCTCATGACAATGGTAACCACTATCGGGTTGAAAAAATTTTTGTTGTTTAACTTACCAATTCCACTCCATTTTTAATGCAGAAAAAGAGGAAAGAATTGTTTTTTAAATATTCAATTGTGAAAATTTAAAGGTCTCCCCAAGAGGACAGCCGCTCGCTACGTGAACCTGTTGCCGTCCTTCCAAGAGTTCATGTGCTCCCAACGTGTTAATGAAGTGAGCAAAAGCCAAAGTTAAAAGAGAGTTAAACAAAACAGTCAAACTGAGCGGGCACTGTAAGCATTGCAAATACGATTGCAAGGTAAAAATTCAGGAAATAACCAAACCGAGGAAAATAGCCAAATTGCACGAATGTCCCAGGACCCAGCCCATCGAGATATTTTGGATATCTTTAGGGTAGACTTACATTCTCATAGGTACTAAACTAACTTATGAGAACATGGTGAAAGAAAATTACTAAAGCAAAAAACAAAATCGATGACGTTTAATCTTCTGCCTAAAACGCTGTTTGTGGGAGCCACTCGAATGCAATTGTAAAACTTTTTTGCAGTATTCTGAATCCTCCATTAAATTTCGGCAATAGACATTGAAATCTGGTATCCTAAACGGATAATTGTTCAGTCTGAAAACCAGTTTCGTTCAGCAATCAAAATATGCGACTGACACTTGAGAACTTAATTTGACCATTTTCACCTGCAGATGCAGGACGGTATTTTTTCATGTGTGATAATTACTAAAAAAATGCGTTATTAAAACTACTTAACAGCTACTAGAAATTAAATTGCTATGCTAAAAATAATCAATCAACAGTTCGGCTAAAAGATAACCAAATAACCAAACAATGGGGCGGGGGGGGGGGGGCTAATGCTTTTGAATTTAAATTAGTTATGTGTGATCAAAATTAGCCAAAGTGGCTAATATTAGATAAAACCATGCAAACCTGATTGCAACTGCGATTTATTGTAACGGTTCTTCATTAGGTAAAGCTGGACCGCGGAGAGATGACAGGTGACCTTGAAGTGGAAACTGACCACTTTATTTTGTTATAGGTAGCGTCAAAGTGATCAAGCAGGAAGTAAAAATTCTGATGTACGAGTAAATAAAAAATAACTTTTGACGCTGATTCCTCCTATTTCAAAATGACAGAGGTCCGTTTCCGCTTCAAAGTCATCCGTCAGCTTTCCGTGGTCAAGCTACGACATTCTCTCTCAATATTGTCGGACGCAAAAGATCACTAAAAAGTCAAATCGCTACAAAAAAGAGAGACAGAGAAAAGGGAAAAAAAGATAAGCAAAAAAGCTAAGATATTTTAATAAAAAACAGTCACCTCCGAAAAACGCAAGGAAATAAGTTTAAAGATTCCAGAGTGCATAAGTTTATTTTATTGTAGGCATAATAAGTTGGATTCTTATTTAATTCAAAACTTAATTATGATTTTTAAAATTAAAATAAATTCTAATACATTTATTGTCATCTGACTACCAAACTTTCCCACCGCCCCCCTATCGCCCAAAATATACCCACCGCCCCCCTACTGCCCAAAACATGTTCACCGCCCCTCAGCATCTTCCCACCGCCCACAGGGGGGCGGTATCGCCCCCGTTGAGAACCACTGCTGTAAACTAATAAATGTAATGATATTATAACAATTAAGTGTCAGGAGGCTGGCTTAAAATTGTCTGAACTACAATATTGCAAAGTATATAGCGTTAGCTTCGGACATCCAACGGAAGCTGTGACGCTACAGACAATGCGTTGTAAAGCATATTTGTGCTTCACACGACTGAAACTTTCAATGTTGCAGAATGGATTCTTGATCTGCAATAGTTTCAGCTACGGGTGATGAAATTGAAAAAAAAAAAAAAACTGTACAACTAAAATTAAGAAACTAGATTGGACAAAATTTGGCATGATTGCACAAATGAAGACCCTTAAACTGTTTTTGTAACATTACTTGAAAATCATTTGGGAAAAACACTTAAAAAGTGTCATCGAATTATCTATCAACCTTGCCAAGGAGTGAGATTTTCCTGTTGGTGACCCTGTAGCGTTCACTGTGTTAACAAACTATGAATTAGAGCTCTGAATGTTTTGTGAACCTTTCCCGGGAGAAAGAGGAGAGTATGGCAAGTTACTCCTTCATTAAAATGTGTGAAAAATAGTCATAAGATTTTAGAATTTTAGGGAGTGTGTTTTCAAAATATCTGGAAGGAAAGCAATATGAGGACTTTCTACTTAGAAATGGAGAATAGCGAACTAATTTAGCTATGGCCATCTCTTAATATCCTGCGTTTAAGAAATTTAAATTTAAGATTGTACAAAAAAAAAGTGTTTCCTAAACCAGTAGAGGCCAGCTACATTTTTTTATGATGAAACTTCAGTTTCTTTCTCTCAACTTTGGAGGAGAAAAAAGAATAAAACATTAAAAATTAATACTGAAAGTATCAACCGAAATTTAATAATTTTCCAATGGTATATGGAGAAAATTTTACACCGATTTTAAGTATTCATTCAGTGTTAGGCTTGATAATGTTTAAGATGATAAAAAAAAAAAAAAAAAGCTGATCTTTTTAAATTCTTTGTTTATTTCTCAGCAAGACACTACTTGTTACCCTTCTGATATCCAAATCGGAATTACTGACCTTTTTCATAGGTAATTAAATATAAGAGCTTACTTCAACAGAAAGTCACCTTAATTTATAGAAATTTGGAAATTTGTAACAACATTTTTTTTTTCTCCACATTTATGCACTTTAGCCGTCTGATGCTGTCGTAGATTTGGCTAAAAATACGCTTCAAAACAAATATTTTTTGTTATGAATGCAAAAAAAAATCGAAATATCGTTGAATATTAATTGATTGCACTTAAAACAGTTAAACTTCTTAGGATTTTCAAAAACTAATCCTAAAATTAAAAACTTCGTAAAAGAAGGCAGACTCATAAACCACATTAAGTACAGACTGTTTAATTTTTAGAATAGAACGTTTGATGTTATTTGTTTCTATTTTCAGTATAAGCCAACTGACAGAATCTATAAAAATGTTTACTAACGATAACTCTTAAATTCGGACCTGTTTGATCTTTATTATCATTTAGATTTAAATTACTCAGATTTACGAGAAAAAATGTTTCATTTGAGTAAGAATTACATAATCAGCCAGCATAAAATCTATTTTTTAACTTAAAAAAAATCAGTTTGTTGTAAAAATACAATGTGGCACGCTGAGTTTTTTCTCTCCAGATAGTGGCACTCTTCCTAAAAAGGTTGGCCACCCCTGACGTAGAGCTATACAATCCATATCACGATCAATTGCAGAAATGGGTGACAATAACGATTTTCGTTCCTAAACATGGCTGACAACAAGGGATTACATGCAAAGATTTTATCATAATTACTCTTCAAGCTCACGAGTAAGCTAAATTTTATTCATTAACTATTTATGTTATTCTTTAAGATAAATTGATTTTTGTCTAAACAGTATTTTTAAAGCGGACATCTATCTAGAATGTAACTTGAATTTTTTGTTGATTATCTCTGTGCAATTAATGCTCCTCAATTAATCCTAACTAGGCATTTTATGTCTTTGTAGTACTAAAAGAATCATAAGTTTAAAAATAAATCAAATATCACACCATATTTTTATCAAACCCACTTCTATTAAGTATAAATAATAATAATAAGAAGAAGATGAAGAAGAAGAAAAAAATTAATATTGATCGCACAAAAATTCAATTAAAATAAATTTGAAAAATTTTCAATTTCAATAAATTAAGTTATAACTAAGTGATTAACACTTTTTTGAAGTTTACAAGCTAAAATGAAACATCAAATTTAAGATGTAAAGTTTAATGTAAAGTTAATGTAGATATTTTCATTAAATACAATTAAATTGCAATTAGAATAAACAAAAACATCTTCATTGAATTTCCGATCATGTGTCAGCCTTAAAAAAATTCTTCAGCTAGAAAAATAATCAATATTGAAGAATAACAGAAATAGTTTAAGAATGAAATTTAATTCGTGAATTTGAAGTGAAAAAATAAATAAATAAATAAATAAAGCACCTTGCATAGAGATTGTCATGACAAGAAAATGCCAAGATCTTGATAGTTTCTTGTTATAACAATCTTTATGCAAGATTACAAAAGCAATATCATCTTGCATAAAGATTGTCATGACAAGAAAATGTCAAGATCTTGATATTTTCTTGTTATAACAATCTTTATGCAAGATTGCACATCAAGAAAATAACAACCTATCTTGTAATTTTCTTGATATTTAGTTGCATGCTTGTCAGACAATCTTGTGGCAAGACTCTGACAATCAAAAATCAGTAATATAACAATCTTGAGGCAAGATTGATGCAAGATTGCCTTCTTGACACGTCAATCTTGATGCAGTCTTGAGGCGAGAAATTTTGCTTGCTGGGATGTAATGTGGTCTCTTTTATTGTTTAACATACTGTTATTATTGTATAAAGTTAACATACTGTTAATAACATACTGTTATTATTGTATAAAGTTGTTGTTTAAATAGTATGTAGTATATTGTGAGCAATTTTATTGCAGTTTATAAACAGTGAAAGCTCAGTGACAAGCAGCAAGTCGGCTTCTTCTTCGGAGGATGAGGACAACAGACTTCCAGTTCTTTCAAAAACAGAATTGAAATATAGAATCTCCATTTTAGAAGCTAACCTAGTGATGCAAATTAAACGAAACAAGCTTTTGCAAGAATGCAATAGGAAGTTGCAACAGGAAGTTGAAAAGTTAAGATCTGATGGATCAAAAGCAAAAAGTCGATTATTAAAAAAATAAATACATTAAAAAAAGCTGCTTTGATACTTTTTTCTCATCCTGGATATTAGATCTCTGCAATTGATCTGGCATGCATATAGTATTTGCTCAACTGAAATATGATTGTAAATTGAAAGGGTGTATCATCATCTGAGATTCGACTATTGAATTAATAGCCATTAATAAAACTTTATAAGTCACACAAAAGGTTTTGTTATAGATCAACAACCAACAACAGGCTCTGGGCCCAGCTAGGTTGGTCCTGGTCCAATTATAGTTTCCAATAAGGATCAATGGCCCTTTTGAAGCTATCCACTCCCTTGCTTATTACGAAACCTCTTCTGGTAAGTTATTCCAGGTGCCCACATAGCTTAAAACAATGTGCTCTTGTCCTGACCAGGACCAACCTAGCTGGGCCCAGCTAGGTTGGTCCTGGTCAAATTATAGTCCCCAATGAAGATCAATGGCCCTTTTGAAGCTATTCACTCCCTTGCTTATTACGCAACCTTTTCTGGTAAGTTGTTCCAGGTAAGTTCTGATAAGTTGTCCAATGTCCTCTTGTCCTGCGTTCCTGAAGAAACTTTAAACCAGTAACATCTTTCAGTTTGATAAATTTAAACAACTGAATCACATCTCCTCTGACTCTCCTTTGTTCAAGAGTATCATACATGTGATCCTTCAACCAATTGGCGGAAATCAGCCAATTTGATTGGCAAAACATAGTTCTGTCCTTATACCAATCTGCCTTAAAAAAATTTCCATCCGCTCTAAAATTTTCATTCCATTTAAAATTTCCACGAACTCTAGACGGAGATAATGGGTGGAGATCTACCCAGCTTTAAAAAGGGAGCATTCTTTGCTTGCTTGGTTTTGGTTTCAGCAAGGATCATTTGCTGTTCAGCATTTAGATTCCAGTTTCGGTGAAGTTAAAAGACATTTGTGTTGATTTAGGGATTTCAATTGAAAGAAGAATCCGAAAAAAAATTAGAAATTTGAAGAAGGTTCTCGGGACGCAGGATTAACACACGAATCAGAGCTGACTAGGGAAATGTTTGGCTCATTGGACCCAATAATACAAGAAATAGCATTGAGGTTTTTGCATGATCTTGCTAAAAGATATTCTTTCCTAACACCAGAAAATCTTTTAGATGAAAACTATGAGTGCAATCTCGAAGAGCATAGTGACATTAATAAAGAACAGTTTCTGATCGAAAGAAAAAGACTGCAAAGTTTTATGATTGCAACTGAAAATGAAAAGAAAACTTGGGAGGAAAACAAAATTCCTCTAGAATTGTTGCAATTCATATGTAAATATAAACTAGAAAACTCCGTTCCCAACATAGCTATATTGTTAAGAATTTTTTTAACAATTGCAATCAGTGTAGTTAGTTGCGAACGGAGTTTTTTTAAGCTTAAACTAATGAAAAATTATCTTAGGTACAGAATGAGTGACTTGAGGCTCAGGAACTTATCTATACTTTCAATAGAGCATCAATTAACAAATGAATTTGATTTTCAAACTATAATTAATGATTTCACAAGTAAAAAAGCCAGAAAAATTCATTTTTAAATTTGGCTATGGTTATTCATTTGTGCAAACTCAGATTTCAGTAGCAATTTAATAATTTTTCAAACTCCTTGCTATTCTTATTTCTCGTTTATTTCTCATTTAATAAGTGTAATGTGAAGAAATATTTTTCTTTTATTCAATTTCCATTTTTAAATGTAACAATCATAGCTTTGATTTTTAATTAAAATTCTGAGCTTGCAAAAATCGGGAATCAGTGTGAAAAAGCCTACTTATTGTTTACTATACTTATTTCATATTTATTTCTTACTCATATGTACTAAAAATATCTAATGTTCCCATGGAATTCATCATAATTATGTAGATTTTTTAATCAGGATATTTTCTCGCACATATTTTGTGATTCCACAAAATGTGTAAGAACTATAAGCTCTGACTTAGATAAACAATGTATTTCTAAATTTATAATTGAAGAACATTTAAATTATAAGCAATGAAATGTATGATGTTTAATTTTTTTTCATGTTCACTAATTAAAAGATGTGCGATATAATTTTAATATAACGGATGTATTAAAACTACTTGCAATGCTCATTTAAAGTTTTTAATGTTGTTTGTACTTTAAAAGTGAATCAACTTACATTTCTAGAAATATTTTTAAAAATATCTAATGGTTACATTACTATTTGTTAGTACAAGGAAATATTTTCATGAAGAAAAATGCTTTGTAATTCTTTAAACGATGTATAAGCCATGAACTCTGATCTTTGGCTTGCTAATAAATTTTATTTCCTTTTCCTGAAGATTTCGTTGATAAAATTGTTAATGCGAAAATGCAATTATTATTTCTAGAATTTTTCTCAAAATCTTAATTGTTTTTTTGTGTATTATTATCTTTTGAGATGAAAATCATTGATGAGCAATGGTCCTGTAACTAGATTAAAATATTGACCCATGAGTATAATTTTCCAGCACTCTTCGCTGCTTAGACTAAATAATAAACAGTCTATGTATGTTTAAATAAAGGGGCGGCAAATTGAAGATCCGCCCCGGGCGGCAGAAGCTGTCTACGCCACTGACCGACTGATCAACTGACTGAATATGAGTAAAAATGTTAAAGTAATTTATAGGCCTATGTGAACTTACGCCACCCTCTGTTTGCATATTGCAGCCGACAGGCATTCATAGCGAGCTCCTAGCATATGGCAAGAACATTACAAGAACTCAGAACTGCTATCTGTCAAGACCTCACAGAAAAACCAACCAAATTCACTGGGAAGGTAATGCAGAACCGTGGTAGCCCGATCGGTAAGGCGTCGGACTCTTGACCGGAGGAACCTGGGTTTGATCCCAACCAATCAAAGATCCACCGTCTTGATTAATGGTGGCTGGGGGACGTTAACAATGTTGTGGTCACAAAGTCCTCCAAGTGAAACGATACCTCTGGAGGCGCTGGGCCAAGGGTTTGCTCGACCCTTGGTTCTGGTTCAAAAGGGCCCTATCCCAGTTAAACCACGGTAGGTACGAGGGACCCAGGAGTGTGAAATGGGAAGGTAATGCAGGCCATCCTGGCCCAATTGACCAGGCATCGAACTTGTAACCGGAGGGTCCCAAGTTCAATCCCAGCCGATGAGAGATTCACCGTCTTCCTTATAATTGTGGCTGGGGGACATTAAAAATGCTCATGGTCACAAAGTCCTCCAAGTGAATCAATACTTCTGGCAGTACTGGACCAGGGGTTTGCTCAGCTTCTGGTCTGGATATAAAAAAAACAGCGCTCTTCTGTGCCCCACCCATCAGGCAAAACCACTTGTTGTGGTGGAGGGGACCCTGGAATGAAAAGTGAAAAGGGGAGGAAATGTAAAACTTCAGGGATGAGTTTTATAAATACATAGGATAGGATATAAAGCTGGCCATTTGGATGATTAATTTTCAAAATAAATTTATTCTGGGTGCATAACTTAAAGGGTAAAAATTGTTGTTAAAGTGTATAAACAAAACTTTAAAATTGACTTTTATTATTACTTTGCTATTCACATTTGAAGCTTGGGAGTTTTTTCTGCCTTACCTAGTACATACATATTCTCGCACATGTATTATGTTGATTCAATTCCTATTTATTTAAAAAGATTAGCTAAAAAAAGAGGTTCCCTAGTGTCAAATTGAAACTAATCTTTTTTTCTCCTGTTTTAAATAGCAGTGGCGGCGCCAGCTATAGGGCAGGGGGGGGGGCAATTGCCCCCCTGTCGGAAACGTCTTGCCCCCCCCCCCCCCCCCCCCCATCGGGGAAAATTTCTAACTTCGTCGGGAAAATTTTTCCGACGATCAAATTTTCCGACAGAAATCTAAGTGCCGAAAACTTTTCTAATTCCGACAGATCAGTAAAATTATTGCAATAAAATCATTCAATTGAAAAAACTTTATTTTTTCTTAAGACATTCTCATTATTTGACAAAATATGCAATTCCAGACTAATTTGGAACACGAGAACCTTCAGGACTCTAGTTGCTGCCATCGTATCTCTTTTGAATGAACGTAAGTTCTGCTGGAGAAAGTTATTTTTGTTCAAGTGGGAAAGGAAAATTTTCCCTTTTCTTTTTCAAACCAGCTGAGGTCCGCACCCGCAAATCGCCAGCAGGGTGGCAAGTTCTTTCTGAGAATCTGAGCTAGACACGTGTTTCTCTCAGGGCCTTTGCCACCAACTGCCGAGAAGGGGTGGGTGATTAGGGGACGTAAGACCCGACGACTGTGTGAAAAAAGGAAAAGACATCTCCCCCTCTCAGGACTCCGGAATTGCGAATTGCATCCAGGATTGGGGGAAATGAATCGCCAATCACTATTGTATGATGTGCATCGTCAGACAGTTTTAATTAGTGTAACAGGTGGTCGAGGGGGGGGGGTATGATTTTTGGCGGGAGCTCGAAGGCTTCGGCTTCAGAAAAGTAAAAAGAGCATACGAAAGAAAGACGTTTTCGTCGAAAGATTTTTTTTCCTGTCGTTCGTATCCGTTGGACTTTCTCTCCATCATCGGGCTTTTTGGGTATGGATCTCCTGTTGTCCTTGAACCTCATGATAGGTAGACTGAAACGTTTTCCTTCATCAACAAGGTAACAAACAGAAATTATTTTGGTTTGCTTTTAATTTTCTTTTTTTTTTTTTTTCATTAAAATGCATAAGTTCATTTTAAAATACATGTCAATAAATGGGAAGCATATATCTATAAATCGTAGCAAACGCTTTAATTAACTGTCGCATTATGAGATTACCGTTATATGATTTTTCCATTAATCTATTAAATAATAGTAGCAGGATGTAACTGCTGTTGGTTGTTTGTAATGCTTTTATAACATTTGATCTAAAAGAAAAAATAAATTGCACCTACATTAATTTTAAATGTTTTACCGTGCATACAAAAAAAAAATAGTTTTCTTGCACTTTAGAAAACATTTTTTCTTTTCTTTGGTTCGAATTTCAAGCAAATAGGTAAACAAATGGAATCACACTGTTGTGCAATTCTTTAACACAAGGCCGTTCTCCCGATCCCCTGCCAGTTTTCCAGGTAAGGAGTCGTCAATCTCATTTTGGAATGTAAAAAAAGAGAAAAACCTTCCCAGTGTTAAAAAATAAATAAAATGTATAGAAAGACATGAATTAAGATGAGAAAGTTTTTTTTCTGTGAAATTTAGATAGGAAATGTGCTTTTTAAATCTTTGTTAAGGATTTCCTATAATCTAACTTCTAACTAAAGAAATGTTATTTTCGAATGTTTTTTAACCGAAAGGAAAAGTAACATCATAGAAACCTTTGCGAGCAGCAGTTGAAATAAATAAATAATAATAATAATAATAATCGCTATTGCTTCATTGGGGCAGCTGACCAGGGCCATCACCGAGAGCCAATCTGAGCGATTTTTCACCAGTTAGGTCACCGGGCCGCCTCCCCCTTTAAACTTACACTACTCTAATATTCCGTTCATAGAAACATATCAATTACTTGCTGACAAGGGTTGGCTTCTCGTTTTTCTTAATGGGGAAAAATCAAGAAATAGGAAATTTTAAAATTACTCCTCCCCCTCCACCCAAGAAACAACAACAACCAATAAAGCCAACTAGATTTTCAAAAACGTTGTCGAAAAAAAGCATATAAAATTTTTGTTTTTGGGACAATTTTGAATAATTTCTGGGAGACAGTCTCTGTCCCACAACCCTTACCCTATTGTCGTCAAAGGACCCCAATAATTGCGTTTTTAGGAGTTAATTTTAAGAATATTTCGGGGAAGAGTCCCGAACCAAACGATGCCCCTGTCCTTTTTTTTTTAACCCATTAATGCCTAGCGTCCCTTTTTAGGG
Organism: Uloborus plumipes; assembly: GCA_038373865.1. Lineage (NCBI taxonomy): Eukaryota > Metazoa > Arthropoda > Arachnida > Araneae > Uloboridae > Uloborus > Uloborus plumipes. The sequence goes on along the minus strand of JAXGGA010017685.1, from coordinate 7,642 downwards.
ACGGTTCAAAAAAGGGCCTGAATTTCCCCAAAATGAGCATTTCAACCAAATAATAGTGTTCAATGAGTACCTTAGTATTGTCTCAATTCGTTATTAACAGATTGCAGCATATAGCCATTGTAAAGTGTGTCCTGTAGCCGTTTTAATATGACCTTTATCAAAAATAACATCGTTCACAATCTCAAGAAAAAAAGCTAAGTTTTCAAAGTTATTCCCAGTTTATGTTAATTGCTGATTTTATTTCTTCTTATAAAATGTCTTTTTAAATATTGTATCGTAGGCAGAAAAAAATTTGAGTAAAACAAGTATCTACCCTCTGGGGTCTATCGTATCTTTTGAGGGACGATTTTTCTTTCCTCAATAAAACAATTATTTCTTACATAATATTTTTTTAATTATTTTTCCTGTCCATTAAACACTGTTTGCAAATAGTACACAAAATATCTTTGGAAAAAAAATGTCAGGCATTAATGGGTTAAATAAGAAGCCACTTTATTTCTCAAAAATAGAAACTAAACAAGAGGTTCTTATTAAAAATTGTACCACACGTGGTCCCTCTCCAATTAAGAAATCTGCAATAAAACTCTGCTACTTAATCGAAAATTGTCAACAAATGGGATTTTTAAACAAAACTAAAAAAAAAAAAACATATATTAGTCCGAGAGCCAGGTGAAAATTTGGTTAATTATTTCTTCTCGATAGATAATTGGCCATACGCATCAGACAACAGTATCATAAAGCCCTATGACCGTCAGCTGCGGCACAGTGGGGGGGATGAGTAGTTGTAACCTCCCACGCTTGAAGAAAAAAAAAAAAATTCACTCATTTCCTCTCGCCTAAAAATTTACCAGATGATAGCTTATATGTAACTATTGATAAATATATGTTACGGCCAAAGCCCGAAGTCCGGCCACTTCGCGAATTGGCCGGCCATTTCGCGCATTGGCCGGGGCGTGTGGCCAAAGTCCGATGTACTGGAAATGAATTGCGTATATGCGACTTTGGCCGGCCACTTCGCGAAGTGGCCGGAACTCCCTGGCCAATGTGCGATGTGCTTGCTGTTCGATGCAGTAGCACTAAAAAGTGCTAAACAAAGTGCTGCAGATGTAAAAATAACAAACTCTTGTGCAATATTCGAAATGCCATAACATTTTTTTTTTTTTTTTTGTGTCAAATGATGATAGTCATAATTTTCTGTAATTAACTAATTCAGTAGATAATGTGATTATTTTTTTGTTTGTTAGTTTGTTTTCTCCAAGGAAGAGGAAAATTTCATAAGAGACCATGAATTTTTTGGTGTTAGATCTTCACGCTACTACCCACCTTAGCCTTTTTTCTGATGGACGATCCTAGGTGCCTAAGAGTGCGGATATCTCCCAAAAACTACTCAGTGGCTGTAGCGACTTTTAGGGGGGTGGAGGACTTTCAAAGGGATAAAAATAATTTTACTAAATGTTTAATGTTCAATTGCTTTTTAATTTCTCCATAACATTCGTAAAAATTTTTGAACTATGTCTTTAAAAAAAGCTCATGTACAGCATATTTGAATAACATCACTTTGGTTTGCTATGGGAATAATATAGCAATAAGGGGTTAGACAGGGTAAAAGAATACTCAGGGTTCGCTAAATCAATGGTACATAATATATATCACAATTCATTCATTCATTCATCTGCGATGGAAAAAAATGACGATTTCGTTTTGATAATTTTTTGTTTTAAATCATATTAACAGTTGTTTCTAAATAATACCGTGCATCATTTACTAATTAGGTTAAATAATATTGTATAATTTGACATAATTTTTAATAGTGTTTCCCAACCTTTTTGAGCTCATCACCCCCTTCAAGACGCTGGCTGACACTTATCGCCCTCCCCCCCTTCCTCTAAGAACAATAAGTTAACCCAAGTGAACATCGATAAATTGTTAAAAATATAAAAACTTAACTTTAAGTTGAAGTAAAATGTACTCAATAAAGCAATTATAACCAATCACTTTTAAACTAAAAATATTAATAAAGAAATAAAAATACCTTTATTCTTTTTTCCTTTCACAAAGTGAGCTGATATATAACTGAAGCATTTGAAGGGAAACATCCAAAATTTTCGACGTACTTTTCAAAAAACAGAAGTACATTTTTCAATAAATATTATTATTTTTTCTACACTAGACTCAGGGGAACTAAAATCGTTGAAACTAAAAATTTAAATTAAAACAAATTGACAACTTGAAACTTTATAAAATTAGCAATAAATGACAAAATACTTCCTAAGGTTCATTCTAGGTGCAAGGAGGAAGCTCTTAAACTTTAATTTTAAGTTCAATTAGTTTTATTCGAATTCAAAAAAGGCAAAAAATGTATTAAAGGTTTTTAATTAATTTCTTCTTTAATTAATGTCATCCGAAGACGCCACCTAGCTCAAGACACCCCGATCAACTCTGAACAACAGGTTTCGTACATGTTTATAATTTTGATTTTCGCTAGTTTTATTTCTACTTTTCTATTTTTCTATTCTAAATACCCATTGCCCTTTAAGAATTTACCGCCCCTTTGAGGAGTCCAATCGCCCTTCAGGAGCAATCGCCCCCATGCTGGGAACCACTGGTTTAATAGTTGATCGGCTTAAAATATTAAAATATTTTTTTTTCACCATCCCCCCTTTTTTATTTAAAGGAACTTTGTGAGATTTTTTTATAAAAAATGTAGGGGGAGTTAAGCACTTTTACTTTTCTGGGTCCCCATAAAAACTATTTCTGTATCCGCCCCTGCTCTGTGGCAGATATAATGGGATTATCATTAGCGTTATGGTAAAAAAGACAAAATGTGACATGTGAAAAAGGTCATGACACACAAAATGTGTCACTACCTTTTTTTTCTAACTTTGGCCGATCGCCTCTAGCCAGTTCGCGAACTGGCTGGCCAAAGCCCGAAATCAAGGAAATTTCGGACTTTGGCCGGTCATTTTGAGGCGATATTGGCCATTTTGCGAAGTGGCCGGCCACTTCGCGAACTGGCCGACTTCGGGCTTTGGCCGTAACATATATACGTCAGCTGGCTGTATCTCGGTGGAAAAATTGTCAGCTGATACTTTGAAGGTCGTTACATAGAAGTTAGCTAGAAGCATTTACTGACTACACTGTTCGACAAAAAAAAACCTTGAAAATGCTTCTGGTATTTTGAAGGCTGATTCTTATGTAAAATGACCCCCTGAATCCGAATATGACCCCCGTTTTCCCCCATCACGTCCCAATTTTTTTTAAAACGCCCTCCTTTTTTTTTCATTTTTTCTTAGTTTCAGGGCTATTATTATTTTTTTTTTTTTGGAGGGGAAAGGAGCCTTATATTCACCAATAAATTTTTTTGGATGTCAAGAGAGACTCAAAGTTTAAAATCATGAGCACCGAGAAAAAATCGGGGAACTTGGGGGGGGGGGCGTGGCCCCCCAAAATATTTGAAAAATCACCAAAAACGATCTTTTTATTCTAGTTTCTTTAAAAAGACCTTTAAAACATTTTTTTTCGGTGCAGAACCAGAGTATAGGATCCGCTCCTATGGCTCCTGGGTCAGAAAAAATTTTCACGCTGTAAAATTAAAAAAAATAATAATAATAATAATAATAATGCTTTAAAAATCGCACTTTGCACTCGAGTTTTAAAGCAGGTCTTCAGCCAAAAAAAACATAATTGTGGCTGATTCTTATGTCAAATGACTCCCTATTTCCAAGTATGACCTCAGTTTCCCCCCTCCACCCCCTCTTTCCAGAGAGTCCCCCCCCCCCAATTCAGAGTCATTTTACTAATTCGGAGGGGAAAAGTACATTACGTAACCCGTTAACATAATTCTAAAAGGCAACAGAGGTTCAAAGTTCAAAATCATGTACATGTGTACCAAAAATATAAACTAGGGCGGTATACCTCCCCCCCCCCAAAAAAAAAATCTTCTTTTCTTGTTTTTCTAAGAGACGTTTTAAACTTTTTTTTTTTTTTTTTTTTTTTTTTTTTTTTTTTTTTTTAATGAAAAATCAGAGTATTGAATTTTCTTTTCTTTTTTTGGGGGGGGGAGGGGGGAGGTATACCGCCCTAGTTTATATTTTTGGTACACATGTACATGATTTTGAACTTTGAACCTCTGTTGCCTTTTAGAATTATGTTAACGGGTTACGTAATGTACTTTTCCCCTCCGAATTAGTAAAATGACTCTGAATTGGGGGGGGGGGGGGACTCTCTGGAAAGAGGGGGTGGAGGGGGGAAACTGAGGTCATATTTGGAAATAGGGAGTCATTTGACATAAGAATCAGCCACAATTTTGTTTTTTTTGGCTGAAGACCTGCTTTAAAACTCGAGTGCGAAGTGCGATTTTTAAAGCATTATTATTATTATTATTTTTTTAATTTTACAGCGTGAAAATTTTTTCTGACCCAGGAGCCATAGGAGCGGATCCTATACTCTGGTTCTGCACCGAAAAAAATGTTTTAAATGTCTTTTTAAAGAAACTAGAATAAAAAGATCGTTTTTGGTGATTTTTCAAATATTTTGGGGGGCCACGCCCCCCCAAGTTCCCCGATTTTTTCTCGGTGCTCATGATTTTAAACTTTGAGTCTCTCTTGACATCCAAAAAAATTTATTGGTGAATATAAGGCTCCTTTCCCCTCCAAAAAAAAAAAAATAATAGCCCTGAAACTAAGAAAAAATGAAAAAAAAAAGGGGGGGGGGGCGTTTTAAAAAAAATTGGGACGTGATGGGGGAAAACGGGGGTCATATTCGGATTCAGGGGGTCATTTTACATAAGAATCAGCCTTCAAAATACCAGAAGCATTTTCAAGGTTTTTTTTTGTCGAACAGTGTAGTCAGTAAATGCTTCTAGCTAACTTCTACGTAACGACCTTCAAAGTATCAGCTGACAATTTTTCCACCGAGATACAGATATAAGCTATCATCTGGTAAATTTTTAGGCGAGAGGAAATAAGTGATTTTTTTTTTTTTTCTTCAAGCGTGGGAGGTTCCAACTGCTTATCCCCCCCACCGAGCCTCAGCTGACATTCACGAGGCTTCATAGTTCGATTTTCTGCTGCGTTTTACTAATTATCACTTGAGAGGAACTTGGTCATATATATCTGTTACTGGCTCTCGGACTATATATCCAGTGTAGTGCACCATTGCCACTCTACATAATTAAAGATTGTCTAAAAAAGCGTTTTTAGTACTTGAATTTCAAAAAAGTCACGAGGAGAGTCTCTCTGAGCAATATCCTCCGCCATCCATCCACGATAATTTCCTGAAAACAATTCTTTATTTTGGGGTTTAAATTTCGAAAAATTTTCAGGGGAGTACTCCTACCCCAATCATTCAAACTCGTTTAAAATACCATTTTTAAACCTCAATTTCGAATTTTTCGCAGGAGAGTCACAGAAACAGAACTTTTTTCTAACGCTATCAAATATGCTTATAATAGCTATTTTTTTACTTCGACTTCAAAAAATTTACGATGGAGAGTCCCGAACCCCATCCCTTCAATTAAAATTAACTGCACATTATAAGAAACTTAATTTTCGTGACTAAATTTTAAATTATATCTGTGCCCCCTTGTCGGGCATTTCCTAGCGCCACCTCTGTTAAATAGCTGCAAGCTAGTTATTTTTATTGCGATTCCTCATTTACTTTTACTATGCTACAAAGCTCAAAATTATTGTTACAGATACAATATATTTACTATAATACAAAAAATAAGCAATAACTTAAAATGTGCAGGCTTGACACTTACAAGGCGTGAAATGCACTGTAAAACTATGTATTCAATAATAAATTTTACTTATGAAGTTTGTTTCAGTATTTTAAGTGAAATCAAACTGTAAAAATACAATTACTTGTAAAGAAGCTCAGCAGATGGCAGCATCATACCATTTTTTATTTTCAATATCAGAAAATCCAACCAGCAGTGAAAACAATATTATTCCAGTTGTTCAAAAAAAAAAAAAAATAAAGAAAAAACAAGCTCTTCATAAAACGAGCAGTGTAAAAAAAAACACATCAGTTATTCCTCAATGATCTTAGCTTGTGAGAAGTTTTTTTTTTTTTTTGTTCGTTCTGAACCTTTGGCTGAGCTAAATTTTTGCGACTTTTTTTTTTTTTTTTTTTCAAATATTTTTTTTAAGTTCAAGCGATGGTGACGTCATGTGGCTGAATTGAATTTTACTCTTCAACTGTAGGAGTCGACGAAAGCGAGAAGCTTTATGCGTGACTGCCTGAGTGAAAGGTTTTTCCCGCATTCACAACGCTGTTCATCAGGGCAGCCTGAAAAGGTAAAAGTTAGGTTTTAAATGGACTTCTGTGGGGGAGAGTCACAGGCTCTCTCATTGCCTCTCATGGCATCAACAAAGAGCACTTTGAAATTAATAATAAATAATTTCTTGACTTACGTTTTATAAATTCACATTTCTAAAAAAAAAAAAAACCTTAACCCTCGTGGGTCCCTCCCATTTCAGTTACACTCAAGACCCTTGGGGTCATAAACGACCCCAATGCTTCCTTTAATTAATTTATTATGATTATTGAATGTTACATGCATTTTTTAAGTTCACACACTTTTTAATGCTAAAAAAATAAAAATAAAAAGACACAAAGTAAAATTTAGTTTATGCATTAAAAATTAAAATTTTGGAACAAAACTTGCAATAACTTAGATTTATTTACAACTGTTACAGACCTGAAAAAACAGGATTTTTTGCAAGTGAATTTCAAACACTTATGACATTTTTCGATGCATTTTCCGTCCAGTTCTCTTGGACAAAGTTGCAACGTCCTCTTTTTTTGGCATTCTGGGGAAGTGACCCCAAGGGTCTTATGTGCAAAAAATGCAATTCGGAAAAAATAAAACACAATAATAACATTATTCTGAATAGAAAACTAGAAAAATAAAAGTCACAAAATGCCATTTAAAACAAATGGTTGATTAACAAGATATACTTAACAGAAATTGCATTGGGGTCACATATGACCCCAAGGAACCCACGAGGGTTAATACAGGGACTTGATTCGTCTGACACGTGGGAGGTGGGGTGAGGTGTAAAAAACATCATCATTGTCAGAACGAGTATGGTGGCCGTGGTGTACTGCTGGCAGGGCCCGATTAACCTCTGAAGTTGGGGGAAGCTCAGTCTCGTTTTGAAGCCCCCTGTATTTTAATGCGAGGGGAAAATATTTTTATACTCTTGAGACCTTGAAACGAATTTTGCTAAAAGTACAAATATTATTTCTAATAAAATGGGCCCAAGCAGAATTCAGATAAAATTAATTCTATCTCCTTCCCCACTAATACATAGAACTTTCACACATTATACTATGCTTTGCATTGCAATTCTATGACTAGATGTTAAATTAAATTTATTACGTCACAGAATTAATAAAAGTGCATTGTAAAAAAGCTGGGCCAAATCCCACATTTAAAAGTAGCTTGTTGTGAGATTAATGTTTTATGAAATGTGTCTTCACTTTTAAAATTTTTCGAAAAAAGTTTATTGAACCAGTTTTTATCTGCATTTGAAAGCAGAAACTATAATTTAAATCACAAGTTTTCAGTCGTTTTTGGGCCGCCTAAAAATTTTTAGGGGAAGCTGCTCAAGCTTCCCGAGCCTTTTGGGTAATC
>JAXGGA010017684.1:0-23714 GCA_038373865.1 Uloborus plumipes | reverse complement strand
AGGCGTTGAAATGCTATGAAAATTTGCTTTTAAATGTCCATTTAATTGCCGGGTCACCAGTGCTGTGACACCCGCTTAAAGAGATAGTTGTTATCAAACATTTATTGACTTGATTAAATATTATATACAAAAATGCTATGTACAAAGAGGAAAAAGATTGGCACGCATCCTGTTGATGCGGCGGTTGTGCTCGAAGTGAAGCTTGAGGGGTCGAGACCCAGAAGAGGGATGCAGCTCGTTGCTTCCCATTGGCCAATGCCCACATGCACAGGTCGTGGTGTACACGTGATGTACACGTGAATGTGTGGGTGAGATTTTTCTCATTGGTTGGCGTTCACGTGCACAGCGCGTGGTGTGCATGTGTTGTGAACGTGATACATGGCTATGTGTGGGAAATAACTGATGGACGCTGCAGATCCTTAGAGTTCATTTTTGGTATACTCAATCTCCAGCGGCCCCTGACGGCACATACTAAAGCAAAACATCCAGGACCCTCAGGGGGAGGGGTGATATATGTTATAAAATCGCTATTTTTCGCACTTTTTAAAAATTGTTTGACAGGGGTCCAGACTAAACGGTAACTCGGATTGAGCTCTGCTTTTGCACCCACATTTATTTTGTCCCAAAGCTCGGCATAGGGGGTTTTTCGACCCCCCACCCCCTCCCCCTCGCTTTTATTTTCCGTATCTTTTCTCCCCGGGGGTCTTTAGTGTTGATTTTTGGTATGAATATTCTCGATGAGACATTGAGGACATTTTCCCAAAATTTACCCCCCGGGGTCATCGCACCCCGGAGTTATTAATGCTTAAAATTGGTCCGATTTCTATCTACCAGCTCTGTTCAACATCTGAGCGTTTATGTTTTCATTGTTGGGCCACGAGGAAAGAAAACTCAATGATTTATAATTTTATCTGTTGCCAGTTTCTATTTGTTAACAAATAAAATATTTGTAATTGATTTTATTGCATAGGGCTTTTAACCTTCCGGAAAGCGCGCGACATACCGATACACGAGAGCGCGCGCTGGGTCAGAGTGACCCATATTACATTTTAAGAGCATTTTAACAATATTTAATGAATAATTCAGTAGTAAATCATGATTTTGACAAATATTAATCAAGGATCTCAAAAGTATATCCAAGTTCAAGGGGTCGACTTTGAATGCAGCTACAGTGGACCTGATCCATTTCTTTCAAATAGAAGTAGAGCAGCGAGTGTTTATCCTTGCGCCTGGGTCGAAAAGACCCAGCGCGAACGCTCGAATGTTAAATGGGATCTTCAATTTAGTTCATTTTAATATGAGATCGGCAGTAAGGGTTGGGGTTTTTTTTTTTAACTTTTAATTTAATCGTAGTATTGTTAGCAACTAGCTTTGTTTTGCGTCGGTTCGGGTGGTACATTGTGATTGATTTCAAATTTATCCCAGACTGAAGAAGATCCTTGAACTTTTGCACCAAATGCATGCCGCCAAGAAAACCACAGATGTCGGACCGCCAAGAAAAATGTTGAAGGGAAAAAAACACATGCAAAGTAAATTTTGAAGAGAAAAAAAAACAGGCAAAGAAATAATATTAATGCAAAAACATGTGATATCTCCCCAAAAACAACAGTGTTGTAAAAAAATCCCCCGCCAAGAAAACCTTAAATACTCAGCCTTAAAAAGTTATGATATCGAGTTTTCCCGCCAAGTTTGTGCCAAACTACAACTAACCTGTATGTATAGTTCTTTTAAATTGTTTTCAGTCCTGCCAGGCGGGAAGTTTTTACTCATTAAGCAACCACCTCACAAGACAAAGCTTCCCGCCTGGCAAAACTGAAAACAATTTAAAAGAACTATACATACAGGTTAGTTGTAGTTTGGCACAAACTTGGCGGGAAAACTCGATATCATAACTTTTTAAGGCTGAGTATTTAAGGTTTTCTTGGCGGGGGATTTTTTTACAACACTGTTGTTTTTGGGGAGATATTAAATTTCAAGGGCAATATTGCTGTGGTCATTGAGAGTTTTCGAAAATCTTGGCTCTACAGTTGTGTCAAAAGTTCCATTGAAACGTAAAAATTTCGCTAAAAATAAATAAGTTCGTCACACACACACGAAAAGAAGAAAAAAGTCTTTAAAACTAAAATAATCCTCGCATTGAACACTACAAACTGAAATGGCATTAAAAGTGTCATCAATATATTTTAAAAGGTCGTGGTGCACATTTGAATTAAAGAATATAACAATTTTACTTAAGAGGGTGGAGTGAATTTAAATTTATTCAGTTGACTTTCTTTACATTTTTTGCACGGGCATCGCCGTGCGGGTACTGCTAGTAGATTATAAAATTAGGTGTGCTTAAATAATAGGAGCCTTGGTTTTTTGAAAAAAGCACCTCCCCCCGCCCCCCCCCCCCTACACACACACTTTTCTTCAAAACTTTCAGGTATTTTTTCATGAACTCACAATCAGTGGTCGGAAGTAGCGCGCTACAAGTAGCGAAACTACTGTAGTAGCTACATTTTTTAGTAGTTTGTAGTGTAGCGCACTACTTTTTAAAAAAAGTAGAGTAGTGAGTAGTGCGATACAAACAAATAGTAGTCTGTAGCGATTTCTGAAAACTACTTTTAAATTTGTAATTGAAAAAAAAAATAAATAAAATAAATAAATGAAAAAGTTATGAAAAAAAAAGAGAAAAAAAAATTCTTTCGAATCTGGTTTAATCGAGTCTGATAGGTGCAAATCTTGCACGAAAGCATCAGCGGACGCAATGCGAAATAAGAACTATAAAAATGTGAGCTGATTTAGATACATCATTTTGACGCCATATATGACGTCATTGGTTTATTTGGTATCATAATTTTCCTATTCCGACAAATAATTTTCATAATCCTAAACATTCACGGGCAAGAAATTATTAGAAATTTAAAGGTCAAATTTTTCAATCTTTCAACTTTTGAATTCTATCTTGCGGCGAATATTCGTAAAATTATTAAAAAAAAAATCTTATAAGGACAAATTAGAGCAAAAAAAAATGACAAATTCCTAGTAATATTCCCGTGTTCAAATAAGTTAATTTATTAATCTAAACCATTCGATTTTTTTCGGTCAATCCTCAAACGGTGTATGCTTTTTTTTTTTAATTTATTTTTTAAGAAGTAGCGAAGTAGCGACAAAATTTCAAAAGTAGTTTGTAGTAGCTACATTTTTAAAAAAGTAGTTGTAGTTGACTACATTTATAACAAAGTAGTTGTAGTTCGCTACAGAAGAAATGTAGTTTTTCCAACCACTGCTCACAATCACCCCTGCCAAAAAAATTTAAGTTCTCCAAATATTTTTTGTCCAGCTTGAGACGGAAAACCTAAATTGGCAAATAATTTCGAATCCAACACGGACCATGATTTATTCAGTGGAATTTAATGTCTGCACTCTGATGGAATTGCCCATTTTTGATTTCCAGGACAATCAATCAATCACGACAAATCATTCAGATATTACTTTCCCCCCTGAAATTATATGAAATAGCCGGGAAGCATAGAACTGTTTCTGTTATTTTAACTTGAACCGAGACGCTATTTTTTCTCGTAGAACGTGAGTGGGATAGCAGACGATCAACAAAAAATCTACGAGCGAAGTTTTGCGTTGGTGAATTGTTTTCTTTTAGATCGTCTGTTTTTCTTTTATATCGTACGCTTTTGAGTACCTACATTCGAAGAACATAGAATTTTGATTTGCTTTGAACTCGCGGTTCATTGCCATTTTTTTTTCTTTTCTAAATGGAAAGCCAGAATGTTATTGAAACTTGAGTTCGAAATTTCTCGTTCGGTGTTATTCCAGACATATTTGCTTGTATAGATTAGAAATGGCTGTTCCTACAAGTCTTAGAAGACACACAAGAACGGGTGTATAAATAACGAATGTTTGTAGCATTAATTTTGCGATGTTTTTTTTCGATGTTGATGTTTCTAAACCCGTTACCGCCCACTGATCTGAAAAGATCACCTCTTTTTGGACTCCTCACTGAAAACTATACCTTTTTAATACGCTTTCATAAGTTTCACTTGTGGGTTCGTATGTAACTCTGAACAAGGGATGAAATTCACGTTCTTTACAAACATAAAAGTAATATATTTTGTACTATTATCAATACTAAAGGTTAAACTATATTGCATGTTGTATTACAAGTGTTTCAGTTGTTTGTGTATGTAACTCTGAATAAAAAATAAAATTCACGTTCTTTACCAAGATAAAAGTATACTATTATTAATACTGAAAGCTAAACTATTTTTGTTCAGAAGTGATTTTTTTTTAATTAAAATGCCGCGTTTTATTGTGGGATTATTTTTTAATAGTAAAACTGATATTTTTGTTTATTAACATTTCTTATTCCTATTGACTATTTTCCTATTAGAAATTGGTTCAATAGGAAACCAGCCAATAAGAATAAGAAATGATAGAGAGGAGCTAGAGCATTTTTTTTGTTTTTATATTTCTTCGCGGTATCTAATTAGAAAAATAGTACAATTTCGCGAATTGTATGAATTATTTAACAACTAATTTTTAATTTTTATGTAATACTATAGAGTCATTCCATGTCAAGTGGACTAGTGGTCCCCACCCGACTATCTCCGATTTGGATCAAATTTTACAGAGGTATAGACAGGCCTATGAAACTAACCTGTGCAAATTTTTAGCTTCCAAGATCCAAATCTGGAGGAGCTAGGATCCCGCAAAAAATGTGGCCCAAAATGGCGGATGAACTTCATGAAACAAGTTGCAATGTTTAGGTCAAGGTTGCAGAAAATTTTATCACAGTGGAAGCCTAATTTTTTTTGGAGCTTAAAGTACTTTTGGTTGTCAATACTCGCCAGTATATTCTTTGAAATTGCGCTTATTAGATTTTGTGTAGCACGTGCCTAAACTTGCGAAAAAACGCGGTGGGCAATTTTTTTCCTGGATTTCAGGTTGTCATAAATTTTTAACCAAAAAACTTCAAAGGTTTATACTTCGTAGTTTTATTGTCCAAATACTTGTTTTTAATGTTTTACAGCTACAGAGCTTAAATATTGTATTTGTAAAAGATATTGGCACCCTAAGTGTCGATGAAAACGCTTCTTTTGAAAAATCGCCTGTTTTCAACTCACTATATCTCAGGTTTGTCACCTAAGACCATTTTTTCTTTGGCACCATTAGAAAGAACAGATTTTTTCCTATCGAAATGAGTTTTTTTTTCGATGGTGTTCTTTCGAATAAGGATGAAAAAATTAGCTTGAAATACTGTCTGTTATGAAGAATTGGCATAATTAGGTTAAGACTGCAGAAAATTTTATCACACTGGGGGCCTAATATTTTTGGAGTTTAAAGTACTTTTAGTGGTCAATACTCTCCAGTATTTTTTGTGAGATTGAGCTAATTAAATTTTGTGTACCACGCATGTTAACTTGCAAAAAAACGCTTTAGGCAATCTTTTTCCTGGATTCATAAATTTTTAACCAAACAAATTCAAAGGTTCATGTTTCGTAGTTCTATTGTCCAAATACTTGGTTTTAATATGTTACAGCTGCAGAGCTTAAATATTGATTTTGTAAGAGATATTGTTGTCAAAAGTGTCTATCAAAATCATTTTAATGAAAAATCGCCTGTTTTCAACTCACTGTATCTCAAGTTTGTCACCTTCCACTGTTTTTTTGTTGGCACCATTAGAAAGAACAGATTTTTTCCTATTGAAATGAGTTTTTTTTTTCCGATGGTGTTCTTTCGAATAAGGAAGAAAAAAATAGCTCGAAGTATTGTCAGTTATGAAGAATTGGCATAATTAGGCTAAGACTGCAGAAAATTTTATTATACCAAAAGTTCGAATTTTTAACAACTTAAAGTACATTTAGTTGTTTATATAAATACTCTGATAAGAAAAAATCTGTTATTTATAGTAGTACTAACGAAAAGATGATGGAAGGTGACAAACCTGAGTTACAGTTCATTGAAATCAAGCAATTTTTTAAACAGGAATTGCCAATAATTTTCATGTATGCTACACAAAAGCTAATGAGCTGGAAATCACATAATTATTAGAATCTATTAACAACTAAATGTACTTTAAGTTGTTAAAAATTCGAACTTCTATTATAATAAAATATTCTGCAGTCTTAGCCTAATTATGCCAATTCTTCACAACTGACAAAACTTCCAGCTTTTTTTTTTCCCTCCTTATTCGAAAAAACACCATCGAAAAAAAAAAACTCATTTCGATAGGTAAAAATCTGTTCTTTCTAATGGTGCCAACGAAAAAACGGTTGAAGGTGACAAACTTGAGATACAGTGAGTTGTAAAAAGCCGATTTTCCATTAAAATGATTTTGATAGACATTTAGGTTGCCAATATCTTTTACAAATACAATATTTAAGCTCTGCAGCTGTAAAACATTAAAAACAAGTATTTGGACAATAGAACTACGAAATATGAACCTTTGAATTTGTTTGGTTAAAAATTTATGAATCCAGGAAAAAGATTGCCTAACGCGTTTTTTTTTTGCAAGTTAACATGCGTGGTACACAAAATTTAATTAGCTCAATCTCACAAAAAATACTGGAGAGTATTGACCACTAAAAGTACTTTAAACTCCAAAAATATTAGGCCCCCAGTGTGATAAAATTTTCTGCAGTCTTAACCTAATTATGCCAATTCTTCATAACAGACAGTATTTCAAGCTAATTTTTTCATCCTTATTCGAAAGAACACCATCGAAAAAAAAACTCATTTCGATAGGAAAAAATCTGTTCTTTCTAATGGTGCCAAAGAAAATATGGTCTTAGGTGACAAACCTGAGATATAGTGAGTTGAAAACAGGCGATTTTTCAAAAGAAGCGTTTTCATCGACACTTAGGGTGCCAATATCTTTTACAAATACAATATTTAAGCTCTGTAGCTGTAAAACATTAAAAACAAGTATTTGGACAATAAAACTACGAAGTATAAACCTTTGAAGTTTTTTGGTTAAAAATTTATGACAACCTGAAATCCAGGAAAAAAAATTGCCCACCGCGTTTTTTCGCAAGTTTAGGCACATGCTACACAAAATCTAATAAGCGCAATTTCAAAGAATATACTAGAGAGTGTTGACAACCAAAAGTACTTTAAGCTCCAAAAAAAATTAGGCTTCCACTGTGATAAAATTTTCTGCAACCTTGACCTAAACATTGCAACTTGTTTCACGAAGTTCATCCGCCATTTTGGGCCACATTTTTTGCGGGATCCTAGCTCCTCCAGATTTGGATCTTGAAAGCTAAAAATTTGCACAGGTTAGTTTCATAGGCATGTCTACACCTCTGTAAAATCAAATCCAAATCGGAGATGGTCGAGTGGGGACGATTTGAAAAATTGGTCCAGTTGACGTGGAATGACTCTATACATTCACCTAATTAATGGCATGCCTACAGTCAGCAAGGTGATTTTTTTTAATACGCTTTTATTAGTTACACATGTATGTTTGTTTATATGTGTATAGGTAACTCTGAATAAAAGATAAAATTCACGTTCTTTACAAAAATAAAAAAAATATATTTAATACTATTATTAACACTGAAGGCTAAACTATATTACACGTTGATGTGTTTCAGTTGTTAGTATGTAACTCGGAATAAAAGATAAAATTCACGTTCTTTACAAACATAAAAGTAATATATTTTGTACTATTATTGATAAGAAAGGCTAAACTATATTACTTGTTGATGTATCATAAGTGCATGTAAGTTTAGCCAAGGGTCAATCCATGATATTTGATCAAGATCCTGTTTTAGGAATTTTATGAAAAATAGTTTGGAATTTTGTGAAAACTAATTCATAATTTTGTGAAAAATAGTTACGGCAAGAAATATTCCCGATCGTTCTTTATACTCGGATTTCTGTGAAGAGTCAGTTTTCGAGTGTGGGATTTTTGTGAAAGGTTCATTTTTGAGTGACTGAATTTTGTGAAAGATCTCTTTTTGAGTTTCTGAATTTTGTGAAGGGTCCCTTTTTGAGTGATTGAATTTTGTGAAGGGTCCTTTGAATATCAGAGGGAAATCAGTTAGAGTATCATGAAAGATATAATTTAACTTTTAGTATCAATGATAGTTCTCTCTTTTTAGTTAGATTCACTCCAAAAGCGTAGTTTTTAGTTTTTTCTCTATCTCCTCTCTACTAATAATCTTCTCTATCTCGACTAATAATAAAGCAAACTGAAGGTGGGTCTGTCTTTCTTTATGTCTGACTGTCTGTCACGCGCGTAGCGCCAAAACCGTTCGGTCGATTTTCATAAAATTTGGCGCAAAATTAGTTTGTAGCATGGGGGTGTGCACTACGGAGTGATTTTTAGAAAATTCTATTTCGTTCTTTTTCTATTCTAATTATTAGCTCATTTTTCATACAAATTCAATAAAATAGGGAAGAAATTTTTCATGCTCATTTTCAAGTCTTACGTCATTCGAAAGCTTACAATTTTCTGCTAAAAAGGATATCAATTAGAAGTTCATACGAGCATTAGAAGAGCTGCAATAATTGTTTAGAATCCCGGAAATTCAAGGCTTTCCTTGAGCAAAGCAAGCCAAACGATTCTAAAATGGTTAAGCTCGAGAATAAAATTTGAAAATAAAGATGAAATTTTATCACAACGGAAATTAACTTTTCATGTTGTTACCATGGTTACGTTTTTATACCTCTTTTTGTTTCGTTCTTTTTCCCTTAATAATTTTCAAAATGTATATGTTTTTGTAGCAATCCAAACTCCTAGGCTTATTAAAATGAGTTATTTAACTGTTGGAAAAAATCGTCTGTTTTTATTTTCTCAGTTTTTAAGGAATTAAAACTCGGTAAATTGTAAAAATATCGTATAAATTGCGGTATTGCAACGTTCTTTCTAAAATGTTTCATTTTGAAAAATATATTATTTTGTTTTTAAAGCTAGAAAAGAAAACATTCTTCTTTTAAACTTCGGTAAGATTTCTGTTGGTTTCTCTAAGCAACAAAATTGTTCTTATTTTCTCTTTTGGCTTTTTTTTATATCATACTTTTAAGGAGTTACGGTTGAATTATAACTAAAATAGAGTATCCTTTCTGCTGTATCAATTATTTAACAAATGAACTTTTAATTTTATACCACGGGCAAAGCTGTGCGGGTACCGCTAGTTAACTATAATTTGATTATTTTGGAAAAAAATATAAGTAAGTTCGCAGAAAAATAAAACCTCCCTACTTTCATAAATCACCTTGCAAGGCCCCAGGAAAGTGAGGTAGATTAAATTTTTAATTTATGAAACATTTCGCGGCGCGCACATCATCTGTTCTCGATGATAACATACGCAAGTTCAAAGCTCGGAAAATTTGATAATGGGAGAAGCAATAATAGAAAGAAGGGTGTGTGTCTTTTATCTGAAGAATCTACTTAGACGGGATGAAAAAAGAGTAATGGAAAACAAACTAAGGGAGAAGTGCAAATTCCTTTTTGTTGTTCATTTTGCGTGGGCTTATGTAATGTAAAGCTCATCTTAGGTAATCTCTGTGACATAATTTTTTGGTGACGCGTTGTTTCCACGTGCAATGTTTGCGTAGCAAGGTTACGCTTGGAGCTTCGACTATTTTTTTTTTCGGAATTTATTCGAATTCGTAAAATGTTTGCGGGCTTAAGAGTCTTTTTTTTTTTTTTTTTTTTTTTTGAAGGCAAATCACGCATGTTTTGTCAATTTGCATGCTTAAAGGCTGATCTCTATTACTCTATCTATTCAAAATTGAAAGAAAATTGCCATTTTGAAACAAAACATTTGCATTTTGAGCTTTTTGGATTTTTTTAAAAGTTTCAAAACCCCGCCAATGTGAACGAGAAGCTCTGTGCCTAGTTTGATGAAAATCCGACGAAAACTGTGCATTTGTATAAGGAACATTCAAATATATATCTATTTTTATAAATATATATATACGTACATCCATTTTTATATATCGTGAGGTTACAAGTGAAACACACTAAGTCAAAATTATTAATTTCCAGATTTTTAGTTAATCTTACACACAAAAATGAGCTGTTTCTACTGGTGAAACCCACTAAGTCATATCTTTATTTAATTCAGTTTCTTAAACAAATTTGTAATCACATTAAGTACTCAAGCCAAGTAGTTCTTACAGGTAAAACACCCTAAGGGACTTAGTTGCTTTTTAATGTTGAAAAATATTTCATAGTAAAAGTAAAACACACAAAGTCCATGACTTAGTTATGAGAAGTTAAAATAAAATTTTTTGATCAGCGTTTTCTCAAAATCATGTTTTTTGACTTGGTGTGTTTCACTTGTAACCCCACGATATATAGATTATCAGACACTTGTTTTCTTTCTTTTTTTAAGCAATAACGATTGCTTACTGATTGTACAAAATTTTTGTGAAGATTGCTCTATAAGCGAGAATGCGTCAAAAGAGATCTGATTCAAAATCTCGTGAACACGATAATCAACAGTACAATAAATCGAGGTTCGCTTTTTTTTTTTCGCAGTCACTCGCTTAATTATGTGTCACGAGTGTGCACACGTGTGTATATGTTGTACATTTTTTTTTTTTAATTCGGGAAGCAAACACAAACTTAAGATATGAAAAAAATTATCTAAATTTTGAGTAGGATCCAGTCGCAACTGCAGATTGCGAAAAACATAATTTGAATTCAAAGTGTCAAAATTCAATTTTATTTATAATTTTTATATTATTATTATTTTGCATATTTTTTTCTCCTTAAATTTTTGAAAGGCCGCAGTTGAACTTTATTTGTCCCCTGAACCATGGCGGTGATAATTCTTATGCTCTCTACTATACTCGACTGCAACCTTTCTTGACTATAGAGAAATAAGCTGAGACCAAGCAAAGAAAGTAGTTCCTTGCGCGGTGTCCGAATTTCGGTGAAGTTAGATCCTTCCCTTTAGAAATCGGATTAGAATATGTTCATCTACGCATATGTAGCCTTTTTTTGTCATCACATTCGTAATTTTCTTAATATTTTCACTTTTACGAACGGAGCAGTGCGGAAGCGTAATCCATTTGAATCGAACGCGCCAGCCAATAAGAGTTCTCGCACAGTTGGCGATCTCCTCTAATTCGCCAAGAAGGTTGCTGTTAACAACTCCGTTTTTCTTCCGCGCGTAGTGATTTCAGTATCAACTTAAGTTGCTGTCGAGTATATATCCTCACTAATCCCCACTAGAAAAGATCTCAAAACTATCTTAAAAAAAAAAGTTGAGAAAATCTCAAGTTATTTGGAACACTTCCTAAGCCTATGTTCGAAGAAAATCTACAGACAACAGGTCTTAAGATTTTCTGTAGAATGTATAAAATCTCCGAAAAAAATCTTGAGATATTTATTTGCAAAATTTTTCAAAAATTAGGGATAAAGTGTTCCAAATAACTTGAGATTTTCTGCTGGTACGTTTCCGTAGATTTTCTCAAAAATTTATTTTTCAGGAAATTTTAAGTTATTATATAAATTTCTGCCCACATTAAGACACTGACAAAACAAACATTTGTTATCATGACTAATTTTGTAGATTTTGTTGAATTTATTACTTTTGAAATTGTTTAAGATGGTCAAAATTTTGACCTTTGAGTATTTTTATATGAATTTATAAAATGTAGATACCTTAAAATAAGACTTTAAACTCACACTAAAATGTGTTCGTGCTATACTAATTTATAACTACATATACGCATACAGTACTTCATTGATTGTTCCGAATTCAGTTATTAAGGTTTATTTTTAAACTTTTGGTAGAGAGTATAAATTATATATAACATTCCTTTTGAGACAAATGGCCTCTTTTTGTGAAGCAACAATCAAAATAAATTATCAGAATATTAAGTATCAGCATAATATCATATTTCTATGCTGTCTTTTTAAAACAATCTTTTTAATCATTTCCGGAAAACAGTAGTCATAAAGTTAACCATTAAGAGTTGCTAAAATAATTATAAGGACTCATTGGTTTATGAGGTTATGAAGTTTTCAAACTTTTTGAATAACCCATGTTTTTATTAATTTAGGATAGATATTTTTTAGAAAGAGGAATTTGGATGTCATGATACCTATAGCATAAATTAAATTTGTCAGAATAAATAATCTAGGTGGCATTTTTAAAGATATTTTTTAGAGGTACATATCATAATACAATAACTATTTATCAAGTAGAAATGCTAGTTATTACCAATAGCATAAATAAAATAACTTATAAGTTACTTTTAAGTGTGTCCTGCCTTTACATCAGTTACGAGTCTCAATTATTAAAAAAAAGGAAAAAAATATCGGAAATTTTTTTTTAAATTCAAATTTCTAGATTAGAGATACAATCCATAGCTCTAGGTGTGAAATTTGGTGCCTATGTTTGAATTTTTTTTTTTTTTCAAAATTAGGCTACTTTTTTCTAACACTGAACTCCCGTGATCAAGTTGGATTTTTTTTTCATATTAGCTCTTATTGTACTTGCTATATGTCATTAGTTGATGAAGAAACTTTTTAATTTTTGACAAAAAAAAAGTAGTAAAAATGTTCTACCAACAAGTTGAGATAAGTTGTAAGGTTGAAACAAAATAAAATTAATAACAGTAATAATAATAATTATGCAAAAGATAAAATATACATTGCTTATTTTCAGTTCTGTTATACAGTAGTAGCTTTTTTGATGTGATAGAATGCATAACAATGTATACTTTTACAGACAACCTACAATTTGATATTATTCCAAACACAGAATAGTTTAATACCAATTAATAGAATATGCCTTTATATATTTATTTTCTTAATAGAAATTAAATGTGCATTTATGAAGTTTAGGGGGGTATGAACACCGTGGTTGAATCATCGCCGCTGTATAAAGTAAAAATCATTCAAAGGGGGCAGGAAAATTTAAAAGTGCCTTGGGCATGGAGACTTGCAAATCAGGCCCTGTAAGCACCACACGTTATCTCATATTTTTATGAATATAAATAAAATATATCATTCAAGAAAAATAAACTTTGAAAAAATAGTTTTACCTTGATCTTCGATAGAGGTTCATAACCTATATAATGTTCGCTAAAAAACAGTCCAGACAAAGGAATTGAGAATAGTAATATTGCCCTCGATCCCGCGATTCACACACACGATCAACACACACATCTTGATCTTGTTCAAGTTAAGACGCGCCGCATGACCACGTGGTTTCCAAACCGCCTCACCGGGCACCGGGCGAACAGGACACGTGACCAACCCCCTGTCCCCCTGTCAATCAGCATATTGTTCCAAGTGCGGCCAAGCTGTCCTTAATTTGACCTCTCCTATTTTCTGGCTAAAACTCTGAATGTGCTGAGAAATAGTTGAAAAAGTTTTTTGCTTTGATTTTTTTTCTGAACAGGCAATTGTTTTTTATTTATTTATTTATTTTTATTTATTATTTTTTTTTGTCATTCCCGCGCAATTTTAATTATAGAAACAAGAATATTGGTTTAAGGATAATCAAAACTAATTAAATGGGAACTCCTTAGTTAAAATTAAAGTATTTAAATTATTGATGACAATTTAATTTTGCATTGAGCTCGGGAGCGAGGACTAAATAAAAATTCAAAATTGCGATACTTTGCGATATAATATATAAATCATCTGATTTATTCATTTAATAAATTCTAATCAATACAAGTTCAATATGATTTCAGCATATTTTAATCTTGTTTGGATCATGATATTTAAGTGTAACATTACTGAATTGATTTTATATATGAAGTACAGCAGCTAATGAAACAAAAAAAAAATTTTTTTTCTCTTTGGCACAAAAAATTAAAAACAAACTTTTCATTTGGAAACAGCATTTTTTTCTTTTGGTTAAAATGTCTGAGTTTTGCGCACGTATTAATATTAATATTTTTTATTCTGAATTTCACATGGAAAATAAAACAAGAAATTTGCCTACTTGTTCAACGAATTAATTGACAGAGAAGAACAAGAAATATATACATTTAATTTTTGACCACTTTACGCTGTTTTTTTTTAATAGTTAAATAATTAATTTCAAATGCTTAAAAATGGAGCATAGTGTAAAAGTAAAATGTTTAAAACTGCTCTCATAAAATCATTTAGTTTTTAAATGTAATGGTGTTATTAATTCAGAACTGCTTTAATGCATCAAAACAGCTAATTGCGAAGAAATATATAATACAGAATCTTTTTTGTGGCAAAATTATTGACTGCATAATTTTGAGAAATATGTTGTTCGATTGGGCTCATAGTTTACATGAATTTTAACATTGAAAAATTGCATTCAACGTAAACTTTTGTTATTGGCGTACATTTAAAATAACAAGTTTCTTCTACTGTAGCAAATTTTAGTTTTTTCTCCAGTTGGGTCGAAAATATGGGAAACATATTCTTACAAACAAAATGCTTTTTGGAAAAAGAAGAAAAAAAGAACTGATAATGTTCAAAAAAATAAAAAAAAAAAACATTTTTAAAAACGATCTGGAAATCATGAAAAGTGCCTTTTAAATGAAAATTCGCTGAGAATGCAAAAACATGCAATTCCCATCAACAACCTAGCCTCGATAATTATTTTAAAATACAGATTGATTGTAACACCACCACAGCTAAAACTTAATATTGGCAAGAATCCGAAGTAAACTGAATTGATGTTACCCCCCCCCCCCCCATGTGATCTCCTGGGTCTCTAAAGGACCTCCTGTCTGCTTAGAAAAGTTAAAAATTCTTTTTGACTACAGAATTGTTACTAATGCATTATTTGACAAATACATTTTCTAAACATTGTAAAATAATATTCAGAAAAAAAATTGCAAATACAATTATTCTTCGTTATTATGATGTTCAAGATGTCCGAAAATTTTTTTAAGATTTTACTTCGCTACGAAAATGTTTTTCAAATGTGTGTGGAAAATCTTCAGACAAATTAAGTTTGTTGCGAATGTCTCTGAAGTGTCTTCAAATAGTTATGAGATATTTTTCAGACAAACCTTCATTTTGTAACTATCTTGAGATATCTGCTGATTTTCTCAAAAAAGTGCCACTTTTTTAAGACGGTTTTGAGATATTTTCTAGTGGGGAATGGTTAGGGCATAAATACTTAAGGACAAAAATGAAGAATAACCGTTCAACGATAGTTGTATTACAAAATACATTAGTCCTTCTTCATGTACACTGATTTTTAGAACAAACTTCCAATTAATTCATTTTGAAACAGATATGTTTTCCTAACTTTCACTTTGCCCCACATTCCCCTACTGTTTAATACTGGGTTCTAAATAGGGCCGACGAGAATCAAGGCCAGCCCCTAGTTTTTGACTAGGCTATGTGGCCTTCCGTCGGCCCTGGTTCTAAAAGTATTATTTGAAAACTTGTATGTGTGTTTTCAACTTTAATATGCTTTTACTTCAACACAATGAATTTGTGAATGAAAACATATTTTAGATATTATTTATAGATTTTTTTTAAAAACTTGAGATTTGGAGGACAAGTGTTGTTTTATCATCCCTAGTCTTGCTATGAAACCAAATTACCATTTTTCAAGTAATTTGCAAGGTTATCTTAACTATAAAACCCGCTTGGGCGCGGTTGGAACCTTTCATATTGGGAACCTTTAGTTTAGGCTAAACTTTCTTAACTTCTTCCTTTGCGTCTTAGAAGGATCATCCTCCCCCCACCCTCCTAAGTTATTTTGACCAAGTGTTATAATATTCTATAATTTTTCTGTCAATGGTTCCCCCCATTGTTTTTCAATTTGTATGTTTAGTTGTATCAATTTTAAACTTATATTTAAAACCGTTAGTCAGTTACGTATTTTTGAAACTAGTCAGAGGCTACTTTGGGTAATGTTTGTAGAATTTTTGGTAACTTAGGAGATACCTAGGGGCATAGATGACTAAAAAATGCAATAGAATACTTGAAGTATGCGGTAACTAGCATCTACGTTTTTATGCCAGTTGCAATTCTGTTTAAAAAATGAGAAACCTCAAAACAGCAAAGTTGGATAATTTGCCCGTCTTTCCCTAACTTTAATGGTGCCTAACCATTTCACAAAAAAAAATTACTTAAAGAATTGTTGTTATTACTACTGCACACTTATTTTCTGCATTCGATGTTTCCATCTGTTTTTCAGAAAACAATTTTTGACTATTAGGATAAAAATTTAGTACAATCCCACTCTTTTTTACTTAGTGAGGATGATCAGTTGTTTTGGAAGTTTCCAGAACATGGTTTTCGATTCGTAACATTGAACTACAGTGCTCCTCTAAACCAACGCCTCCTAAATACTAAATGCCTAGTACATTTGCTTTGCTACGGTCATCGTTGGTTCCACTTTAACATCGTTTGCCACTTTGCGGCAATCTGATAATGCCGTTGTTATTTTTTGATTGGTTAATTTTTAAATTTAAATTCAGAAATGAACCAATCGTTAATTTCTCGAAGAACTCCGGTAGATGGCAGTGCTTTGTGAACCAAGGGCATTTTGCAGCTGTTGGCGATGAATCCAAACAATATTCGAATTAAATTTTTTGATTGGTTGATTTTTAAATTTAAATTTAGAAATGAACCAATCGTTAATTTCTCTTTCTCGAAGAACTCCGGTAGATAGCAGTGTATCGTGAACCAAGGACGAAATTTTGCTGTGTGCTGAAAACCAGAAAGTTTCAGGCATTTAGTATTTAGGAGGCGTTCTACCCATCTAGGTAAACACCGTAGATGGAACACGTATTTCTATCCAAATCCGCAAAAACGAGTCAAAATCACAGCGCAAAGGCTCACACATAACAGAGCTAATATAGCGTGTAATATAGTTTAGCCTTTAGTATTAATAATAGCTTTTAACGTATTACTTTTATGTTAGAAAAGAACGTGAATTTTATCCTTTATTCAGAGTTTCATACAAACTGAAACACTTATAATACATCAACATGTAATAGTTTAGCCTTTATAGTATTAATAAAATAGTATTAAATACATTACTTTTATATTTGTAAAGAACGTGAATTTTATCTTTTATTCAGAGTTACATACAAACAAACAAACCAGCAAACCCACATGTGAAACTAATAAAAGCGTATTAATAAAGTGACTTAATGTGATTCGAATAATGTGCCTTTAGGTATCTAGGACTTTATTTTACTGATAAAATATTTTTATATATTGTTGCCTTAAAGCGAGAATTCGATCTTTTATAAAACTAAAATTTTACTGCATTTTTGGCCTCCTGATGAAGCAAGTAGTGATCACTTGTGGGACCCCTGTAAAAGTTCCAGGAGAACCCAGATTTAAAATCCCTGCTTTATAGTAAAGTTATTTAGTGTTTTTTTTTTTTGGAGGGGGGCTCTAGCGTACATAGACTTAGGTGCGCCCCCTACAACATTTGTAAGTGCGCCCCCCAACCCCTTATTAAACTATTTTTTTTATATTCCCTTTGTAGCTCATAGTGTTAGCATTCTGAATTGTGCTCCCCTCGCGCTGCGGGGGCCTTATGTACGCCACTGGGGGGGAGGGGCTTATTTAGTTGCATCTTCATGAATTGTCTTTCTCATAATTTAGTTTATAAAGTTAAAAATTTAGAAGAGCCTGGTTAAAATAAAATTTGACAATCTATCATCAACTAACAATTAGGATATATCTGAATCGTTTGTTTTGCAAAAGAGTCGAATCACCTGGAGCACCCCGATGGGAGGTCACTGACCTCCCAATAATTTTTGTATTCGGCACATTTTGCTGACGATTCGGCAATTTGAAGACAATAATTGCAACGTTGAGATCATCTGTTCTTTTTAGTTTTTAGAATTATTTTTTAAAACATGCCTAATGTTTTTTCTCACTAAATGTTATGCATGTACGACATGTGTGCAGTGCAATGTACATGCTTGTATTCAGTGGTTGGAAAAACTACATTTATTTTGTAGCGAGCTACAACTACTTAGTTATAAATGGAGTTAACTACAACTATAACTACTTTTATTTTAATATGTAGCGACTAAAAACTACTTTTGAATTGTAGTCGCTACTTCGCTACTTTTTATAAAATAGATAATAAAAAGTATACACCATTTGAAAATTGACCGAAAACTTTCGAAAAGTGGTTTGCTAAATAATAAATTAACTCATTTGAATATAGAATAGAACTAGAAATTGTCTTTGAATTTATTTGTTACTTTTCTTTTTTGTTCCTCTTTTTTTTTTTTTTTTTGCTAAAATTTGTCCTTTTCAGGTTTTTGCACAATTTTTACGAATATTCGCGACCAGAAACTACTCAAAAGTTGAAAGATTGAAAGAATTCAATTTTTTTTTTTTTTTAATTTCACGCCAGGGAATACTTAGGAACATGAAAATTATTTGAAGGAATATAGAAATTATGATGCCAAATAATATGACATCAAACAGATGAATGTGACCAATGACATCAAACAGATGAATGTGACCAATGACATCAAACAGATAGAATGTATTTCGTCAAAATGATGTTTTTAAGATAAGCCCATATATATGTGGGTTGTGGTTCTTATTTCTCATCGCGTCTGTTGTTGTACTCGTGCAAGATTTGCACCAGTCTGAGTCAATTAAACCTTGTTTTTTCTTTGGTTCTCTCTTCTTTTATTTTCTTTCATTAATTAATTATTTTTTTTTAATTTAAAAGTAGTTTCCCGAAATCGCTACAAACTACTATTTTTTTGTATCGCACTACTCACTACTCTACGTTTTTTAAAAAGTAGTGCGCTACACTACAAACTACTAAAAAATGTAGCTACTTCGGTAGTTTCGCTACTTGTAGCGCGCTACTTCCGACCACTGCTTGCATTTTATCATTCGGTAAAATTGGAACTTTATTCGGCAAATTGATAATTTTCCCCCTCCCAAAAATTTTAGTCCTGCGAATCACGCGCAAGTAACGAAGAGCAACTCATTGTCCAACAACTGATGCTTTCCATCCCCTCCCACGTGTGGCAGCTCTATAGCTGCTGGACGCCCTAATTGCTATTAATAACTGTTTATTAACCCGTCAGAGTCGATCTGCGTCACACGTAGACGAAATCCTTCCTGAAAATGTTCCGTTCTCTCCTGCGCTCCTACCCTCCAGCGCCGAATGGGATCGCCCGTCCTATTGATTGGATCCCCGTTGCCCGTATGTCAGATAAAACTTTCAAAGCCGAGGCTGTTTTATATTTTCTTCCCTCCACGTTTTCTCTGCTCCTGACTTTTTAAGCCACGTTATTTATATTTGATGGCTAAATTTTCGTGTTTTATTGAATTGCCGAAGAACAAATAGGGGTTAATTTTTAAAATCTCCCAATACTTGGGCTGCGCAGAGAAGCCTCTGCGCAAGGGTCTTGCATCGATCCCACCTTGTTCGGTTTAGGAGGCATTTCCGCGAGTTTTATGGAATTTTCACCGCGCTTATAAACTGTGAAATCTAATTGCTATTTTAATTAAAATTTTGGAGCTGTGATTTATTATTCTCGATCTTTTTTTGAAAAATGTGTCTGGTGCAATGATAAATCACTTGATGAGATTGGTATTTTGCATTCTCTCTCGAATAAAGCTGTTGTAAATTATATGCCAAACTCTCAAGTTTTAAATTTTCATGAACTGCTTAGGCCTACAGTTTCCTTTCTCAATGATGGTTATCTGCCTATTGTTTAAGTTACAATTCTTTTTAGCTGAGGAAAATTGCAACGCCCCTGAACTTTTAGTTTGTTTTGTTGGGGTCATTTTATCCCCCCTCTTAAGTTCCTACACACACTCTAAATTGATTGAATGCAGGCCCATCATTGAATTTTTTTTTCTCAGGGGGGGAGGGTAGGGTTGGTTATAGGGGCATTTCACGGTATTTGTGACACAGGGGCGTCCGTAACAAAACTTTTAAAAAGTTTAAAATTTTTATATATTTTGAAACAGTACATTCTAAAGTATATCATATTGTTTTCATAGTTAATTTTATATTATGTATGTAATTGCACTCAGAACATTGGAAATGCAATTTTCACTGTTACGGACTCTACATTGAATATTTCTTTAAATCTGGCTTGAACCGATTTTTAAGCCAAATAAAGTAAAGGCTCACCTCTAATATAGCTAACAATTTCAATCGAAAAGTACGTTCTATAAAAAATGATGGATTGTGAAAATGATGACTGTAGAGTCCGCAGCAATAATTGGAATAAAAGTTTAGTTTTTAAAGAAAAATTCAATGCAGAGTCCGTAACGGTGAAAATTGCTTTTTCTATGTTTTGAGTGCAATTACAATCATAATATTAGGTGAACTATGAAAACAATATGATATTCATATCCTTTAGAATGTACTTTTTCAATATATATAAAAATGTTGAACTTTTAAAAAGTTTTGATACGGACACCGCTATGTCACAAATACCGTGAAATGCCCCGATAGCATCAAAGAGCATTACAGTACACTCTCGATTATCCGCGAAATTGAGTGGCACGGGAACCGCGGATAATCCGAAAAAAAGCATAAAATAAGGGGTAAAGAAGATAAAAAAATGTCGTTTGCTTAACCCATTTATGCCCAAGTTTTTTTAACAATTTTTTTCAATTTTTATCTGCTTAAAACTCTTACTTGGAATGGTTTACATACATGTTCGGCGTGAAATAGTTCGCCGTTGCCATATTTATAAGTTATTTAATGTCCTGTTTATGGGATATTTTGCAGATATGTGAGCAGAATGCGACCCTACTTGACTTTACTTGTGCAAAGTAACATTACAGAAGTCATCTGTGATCCATTTTGAGCGAATCATGTTAAAATAGCTTAATTTCGTAAAAAATAAGTTCGCAAAAAAAAAAAAAAAAACTTACTTTCTGTGACTAACCATGCTGGATCGTTGCTTGACTGATTTGTCTGAAAATAGCTGTCAACTAGCTGCCAGGGCAGCTAGATTAGCTTCCTGCGGCATGTTGATGCATAACGTCCCCCCTCTCTAACTTTTACCTCATTCTGAAGTTATATTATTTGATATAATTTAATGTTCATTCGATTTCAAGACATACCACGCACGTGGCACGCCGTTGCACGGGCACTTTGTGCCTTGAAAGTAGTGAGGAAAATTTCAAGAAACTACAACCCGACAAGGCTGCTCGCTAACAGGCGCTTCACGCCTTTACTTTTTTCCTATATGGGCGATTCTCTGTAAACTGGTAATTGGCTGTCCAGACTGAGTATTTTAAAAATAATAAAATGTAATAAAGTAATTATCGCTTTTAATACAAGTAAAGCATTAATACTTTGTGGCCCAATTGTATTTGGAGTGATAACAATTTAATTTTTTTTTCTAGAAATTATCTAAGCGCCAAAAACACAGTCCCCTGGCTGTCCCAATCCCATAGTCTAACTGTTAAAGATAGTATTTTAAAAAACCTATTAACACTACATAAATTTGACAATTAATATCTAAAAATAGAATAATGAAGCTATATTTTTCTTATGAAATAAGGTATAGTTACGTATTTCTAAAAACTTACTTTCTGTGGCTATCCATGCTGGATCATTGCTTGACTGATTTGTCTGAAAATAGCTCTTAATAAATAAACTCTGATGTCCAACAACTGGTTCGATCTGGTTTTTTCAAGAAGAAGGACTATTTAACTTGTGAGAAACAGCTTTGGTAAAATGATATACCCATTGTAGGTTTTTGTATGCAGTAACTAACAAGCGTCCCGCTTTTAGGCTACTGGCCATAAATGGATTAAAAATAGTGATATGTACAAACAGTAACAATAGGTGAAGCATAAAAAGTATTTGTATTTGAGGTTATAAAGAAGTGGTGCTTACGATAACGCCCAGGTAAAATAATTGATTGAAGTATACCGCACTCTTGGGTAAGAAATATTAAGAATAGTTGGATTTCAGACGTGGTTTTTTTTTTAAATTTTGCTCCACAAGAATAAAGTTAACTAAGAATTTTTTCTACGAGGCACTCACGGATAAATCGCTTGCCGATAATCGAGAGTTTACTATATACTCATTACATTGTATATGGAAAAAATTACAGAACATGTAAGCTTTCGCGATTATATTGTTTCTATAAACTAGGGGTGAGGCAAGTGACCTCCTTGATCCCAATTCCCTACCCTAATGAAGGCACTATACTAGACAGCAACTTAAGTTGACACTGAACGTCACTACGGGCGGAGCCAATAAGAGCTCACAAGCAGTTAGCGATCTCCTCTCATTCGCCAAGTAGGCTGTGACGTTTTATCTAGCTCGTTTTTCATAGGCTAACGTCACGCTGACGTCACGATGTTTTTGTCAAGAAACCTTGCAGTGTAGTACAATGTTTTAAGTTTGAGAAATTATGCACTTACGAAGCACAAAAATTCACTATCGCCGAATTTTGAAACACAATGATTGATTTTTAATGATGTTTTTTTTTTAAATCCACGCGCAAAAAAAGGATGCCTTGAAAACGAAACCGTCGACGTGTAATAGCCCTAATTTCAACCTTTCGCCCGAAAAATTGTATTGCAGCTATACTATCTTTTCATTGCAAAGTTTTTTTCCTTCCGTTATCAATTAGTTCAAGTCTATTAATTCACTATGGAAAGAAGATTTGTTAAAAGCAACGCCTCCTAAATACTAAATGGCTGCAACTTTCTGGTGTTTAGCACAGAGCAAAATTTCGTCCTTGGTTCACGATACACTGCCATCTACCGGAGTTCTTCGAGAAAGAGAAATTAACGATTGGTTCATTTCCAAATTTAAATTTAAAAATCAACCAATCAAAAAATTTAATTCGAATATTGTTTGGATTCATCGCCAATAGCTGCAAAATGCCCTTGGTTCACAAAGCACTGCCATTTACCGGAGTTCTTCGAGAAATTAACGATTGGTTCATTTCTAAATTTAAATTTAAAAATTAACCAATCAAACAATAACAACGGGATTATCGGATTGCCGCAAGGTGGCGCTTAAAGTGGAACCAAGATGACCGTAGCATATCCGAAACCGGCAAAGCAAATGTACTATATGCATTTAGTATTTAGGAGGCGTTGTTAAAAGTCAATCCAATCACCTGTCAGCGATGGTTGTTTTAACCTTTTTGGCGGTGAAAATCATTTTCGAATTTTTGAAGAGGCATTACTTGGCGACTTTTGTCTATTACCGGCAAGCCTTGGGAACAGTGCTAAGAAACCACGGTAAACCGGTTTCTAGCTAAAGCTTGGCACTTCGAAGAGCGAAAAATCCACCAGCCCTGTGTTTGTGACGTCACTGTATCGCTAAAACTTAAAAATTCTTAAAAAAAAAAAAAAAAAAAAAAACTACTCTCGTATCGAAATTTTTTTTTCACCGATGAAATTCGATTGTGTTACTCTATCATTTAAAAATAAAATTTAAAAATCGAAAACTTTCCTATTGGGACCACAGGCATTTCAGATTTCTGAAAAAGCCCAGGAAATTGCTAATTAGTAAAATTGTATGTCATTTAACCTAGTGGAGGGGTTATGCAATATTTATGAACATTTTCTACAGTACAGTACATAACACAGCCCTAGTATATAATTACATTTTTTAACAAAATTTACCAACGGCAGTATTTCATTGTTTACTGAATATAAAAGAAAAATGAAAAGTCTTTACAGTGCTGTTTTTGTATTCTGTGATAAACTATTATACTCTGATTAAACAAGAAAAATTGAATAAACTTCTAGAAAATACAGACTGCGCACAAACAAAGCTGAATTAGTTTATGTTGGGGCAAACTCA
>JAXGGA010017683.1:0-23714 GCA_038373865.1 Uloborus plumipes | reverse complement strand
GTTTTAAACTGGAACCTCTGCTACCAGTATTAGAATGTTGTTTTTACTGTATAATACAGCTAAATTTTACGGCAATAAAGTGCAAAATTTCTAACTTTCTAACTCAGTAAGAAACTAAAATTGCTAGTTTTACAGTTTATTACTCTGCATTTTGCAGTTTTAAATTGGAACTTTGGCTGCCAGTATTATACTGTAAAAACAACAGTTC
The DNA here is from genome assembly GCA_038373865.1 of Uloborus plumipes. NCBI lineage: Eukaryota > Metazoa > Arthropoda > Arachnida > Araneae > Uloboridae > Uloborus > Uloborus plumipes. The sequence goes on along the minus strand of JAXGGA010017683.1, from coordinate 23,506 downwards.
GTTTTTTGCAGTGCAAAGGTTAGTCAAAGTAAAGTCAACTGCATTTCAACTTTTCTCCCATCTTGTGAAAAAATCCTTATTATTTTTCGTATTACTTTTATGGATATGAATTAGCACCATGATCACTGAAAACCATACTATTCGCTTCACCCCAGAAATATTTTAGAATCAGAGCATTTATTGAGAAAAAAAAAAGTAATGGAATTGGAATGGTTCTTAGCATTCCCAGCTCTCATTTTGTATTCATAAGTTATTTCTCCATCTTTCCCATCAATCTCTCTTCTTTTCGGGGGAGTTCGGAATATTCCCCGCGATATATAGAATGAATTTCACTATTTTCGCCTTCTTTCGAGTGTTGTGTCGCCTAAGTTTTCCATTTCGTGTTGTTTGATTCTTTTTACTCATCGCGAATCTTGTTCCTTTAAAAATTCAATAGAATGAAGGGAAAAAATCGATTTTTCTTCTTTATTGATGCTTTTTGAAAATAGAGCGCATCAAAATGCAAATTAACAAAAATAACAAAAAACTATACCGAGACCTGTGGTGGAGGAATAATTGAAATAGTTTCTTTTATTCTGTTATTTTTCTCTGTTAACTATTATTATTATCAGCCATGTTTTTACTCTTAAAGTTATTAATATAAACTGATATTATCTAGAAAGAAAGTATGAAATTCATTAATTAAAACGATAACTTCGAAATGTGGAGTAATTAACCACAGAGCATAAAAATTGTAAAATAACAAAGAAAGTTCTTGAAAAATTAATAACATAATAGCAACTTATAATAATTTTACTTGATTATTATTTTTTACATACAAGAAAATTTTTTAGAAATTTTATACTTGGTATTACGATACTTAGTTCTGCTCCTGATATTCGAGTATAGAGAATTAAAATCCAAAAATCAAAATTCCCGGAACCAAGTTCAGATACTGGCGACACCGCTTAAACGAGTACTGTCGGTTCTAAGAAATTTTATTCGATTAGGCGAAGTATTTGTTTAAGCGGGGATTTTAACATTGCGTCTATAGCATGGGAAGATATTCGGTTCAGGGATGTTTTATTCTGATAACCGGGTATTCGTTTATCCGGGAACGAAATAAGCTGGACCGACAGTAAAATGAGTAAAAATGCCTCATTTGTGCAAATGTCCTGAGTAATATAATTTATAGCTTCTTGTTCGCAACGTTTGTGTTCTTGACTCAGTTCTTGACTCCAATGTTAGTTTGTGCTTTGTGATTTAATTCTAATTTAACTAAGTATAATTTGAAAAAATCTAATAACTTTTTTTTTAATGGTGCAAAAATGTGAACAAAAACGCGCCTCAGGTGGATTTAATCCTTAATAGTATTTTAAGCATTTACATTAGTTTTTTCATGCATCTGGAATAATTCAAGTATTTTAAACATTCATATTACTTTACCCCATTTCTGCTTGTAAACAAAGATTAATTAAGAATGAAATTTCACAACGCTTTTCACTTTTGTTTTCACGTAAAACAACCGTTATACGCGAGGAAGTATTTTACTCATATAAAAATGCCTGCAGCTAAATGAAAAAAAATCCAAGCAAATAACTTTGTCTTCGCTTAAAATTCAAAATTCCTAATTATTTGTCTCGTAATCCAACTGCAAAGCGGCTGCTTAGTGATTAAAAATCAAAATTTAATTACACTCTTCCATAATGACATTTTCTAATGTATTTCAAAATAGGCGAATAGAGCTTTTTCTTCCACTATAATCTTATTTGCCTCTCTGACATTCTAATTAAAGAAAACAGAATTAAATCTAATTCAAGATACAGCATTCAAAGACTTGTTTATGTCATATTCTTTCCTATTGCTGGAAGCAAAAAAGCAAACAAGCCATTGTACTAAAGCAAACATGCTTTCCCAAAACTGTTGCCAACTCTAAACTCAAAAGAATTTTTAATAAAATCTTTATTAAGTATGAATTTGGAATCCTCTTCATTAAAATGTATTTATTACGTTGTGAGAAAAGCAGCGTTTTTGAAATTTAGTTTTTTCCCCCTTTCGTTCTTTTCAGATCAAATTAAATGAAAATCTGATAAGATTTTTAGCTCGCCTACTGATTTAAAGTATTAGTTTGCGAAAACGGGAGAAAAAAAAAATTGGAAATACGGTCATATTTGGGCATAATAACCGTATTTTGCAATCGGTATACAAAAGATTTGTTTTTAATTAAATTTTAGACCGTAATCTATGCGCTTGGAATTTTTGTATTTACGGAGACGGGATAAAAATGGCTTATGGAAGGTTTTCGCATCGGATTTTGTGAAGCAATAATTAATGAAGTATGTATCACAAAGAAGGTGCACGGTGCTACTATCTTTTATTAACTTTGCTAAGATCATGCATAAATAATGGGGAGTAAACTGAAAAAAGATGCAAACAAAACACGCATTAATCATTTACAGAATTAAACAGTGACTGCAACAACGGTGGAAATGTTTTAAAAGAAAGGGACTCGGGCAAAGAAAAATGGCGCAAGAAAAAATGAAAGAATAATAATCATTTGCGAGTAATTATAAGCTTAAATCCTAAATGAAACAAAACCCCTGATTGCGTATTATGATCTTTTGAAAAGCTTTAATGGTAAAATGTCGAAAATTAACGCGGTTTTAATTGACCTTAAAAAACTGTGTTATACAGTTTGGGGAAGAGAAAAAAATTCTAATGGAGGAAAGTTTCACCTCATAAAGAATTAAAACGAAATGATTCCGATTTATTTTGGGGGATTTTTAAGTGTTCCGTTTTTTTACAAAGTGGAACATTTTATCCGAGCAACAAGCATAAAGATTCTTTTTTATCTTCAGCTTTTAATTTTTCGGAGGGAAAACGAAAATCTGCTAATGGCTAAGACGCACTCACGTTTTTATTCTCTTTTTAGAGCGCCATTTTTAATGGGAGATTACTTCGCATCTATTAAGCTGAACAAGTTACAATACGTTAATTGCTTAGTAAATATTTTTTTTCAACTCTTTACTCCGTCGTTTAATTACGAAAATACTTAATGAGGATAAAGTTAAGAAAACGTACCACAGGAACATTCTTTTTCATTTTGTCCCCTTTCTCGTTTTGTTAATTTTTATTCTGTTAATGTTTTATTATTACGTTCGGCTGTTCTACGGATTTAATAATTGAACAAAAGTATATGATTTTGCATCTGTTTGTTTGGCAGGAATAAAAGTATAGAATTAAAAGTTTTAACAACGTTTCATTTTTTTAGTGTCAAAATAGTCGCGAGGGAAAAACTGGTTGTTAATTTAGTGTTCGAACGCTTTCATCATGAATTTTCTGACTACTAATGACGTCTCTTTATTCATTCAAGAAAATCAGGGGAAAACAGGGGAAATTAAAATTTATTTTAAAACTTTTCCTAATTAAATTAAAACTGATACATTACACATTTCGTACTGATATGGGTGTATTTACTGCCACTTTTAAAAGCGTCAGCATGTCACAAACGGTTTCCACCAGAAAAGTAACCCACAAACATGTGATTTTGTACCTCTAACAGGGTCAAATGAAGATACATGCAAAAGAGACACAGGTCCAAAGCACCAAATTTGTAGCTGATTTTTTGAAAATTGGATTACATTTATATCGGATTATGGTAAGATGTAAATATCACATTTGCATTATAAAAAAACAATTATCCTTAAAATTTTTATCTCTCGCAAATTTCTAAGCCGATTCAGGTTCACGCTGTATTTACACTATTAGTATATTCAAAAGTAAGTGATACTTTTGGTATTTATATCTCATTGTAATTTAGCGAACTGTAAGGAAAAATAACATTTTCATATATATATTTATTAAATTATATATTACTTTCAAGTATCATAATATGTATCTCCATAAAATGTTTCCGAAATTTTCCTGGTTGTGGTAATATATAATTTTTAAAATATTTCCTTATTTAGCTATAGTATAGCATAAGTGAGGAGGAGAGGCACAAACTGAAGTTTTATCGCTATTCTGTACTATTACCACGCAAGGCAAAGCGGGTCCCTTATCCGTTCGCTCTTCATCTCCCCCCCCCCTCCCCAGCACACTTGTATAAAACCATTTGATACGAAAACGTTATATTACTGAAGGATATGAAGAAATCAAGTTCTTCCAACAAAGAAGAAATCTAAAAGTATATATTTTTAATGGGAAAGAAGAGGTAAAATACTAACGTTCTACCAATAAAGAAGAAGAAATAGTAAATCACGTTTTACCAATAAGGAAGAAGCCTAAAAATATATAACTTTAATGAGAAAGAAGAGGTAAAAATACTAATGTTCTACCAATAAAGAAATAGAAATGGTAAATTACGTTTTTACCAATAAAGAAGAAACCTAAAAATATATAATTTTAATAGGAAAGAAGAGGTAAAATACTAATGTTCTACCAATAAAGAATAAACCTAAAAATATATAATTTTAATGGGAAAGAAGAGGTAAAATACTAATGTTCTACCAATAAAGAATAAACCTAAAAATATATAATTTTAATGGGAAAGAAGAGGTAAAATACTTTCTCGAAATTTGTTAGAAAACTCTTGTATAGCGTTATTTACACATGCCTTCTTCCCCATATTTTTTTCGTTAAGAATTGATGTTTTGAAGTATTCATTTTATATCGGATCTCTTCAACGGACAAAAAATGACATACATGAAAAATTCTTCTACCCACATTTACATCTTTATTTTAACTTTTCAATATATATTTTCTTATCCCTTTCAATCATTCTATTTGAATGATAAAAATTTCTTTTGGCAAAGACATCTGAATAAAACAAAATGTAAAAGAACCGTAACCAGGAATAACAGATTATACATACATGCATATAAAACAATAACTTCTATTGAAATGGGGAATTGAAAAATAAGAAATTTCTGCATTGTATCTGAAAATTGGAAGGAAAAAATAGTTTTTTTAGGAGGAATTGTATGATGCAAATGCTACATCAAGACGAAACGAGCTCGTGTACAATTTATATCAAAAGCAAGTGGAATTTTTTTCCCTTTTGAAAATACGTAAGGACGCATAATTCATGAATATATATTTTCTTTTCAATTTTTAGATGATGCACTACGTCAATATTCTGCGTCGTATTTTCTTCTATGAAAACAAAACTTAGAGTTTCGTATTCGATGTTATCTTATTTTCGACCTCATCGAAAATATTCCGCATTTTGATTGGTTGACAGATCGAATGGGTTAACATATGGGATCAGCAACCAATTCTTATTGGTAGTTTGATTCTGTTTTATGTTGTTTGCAACGTTCTTCTGGTAATCAAGGAATACGTAGCGTGAATAAATATAAATATATTAATTAATTATCGTAAGGACAAATTGCATTGAATTATTATTCTCCTCTGTCTCTGAAGTATAAGTAGCTGAGAGACCGAACGAAACTTATCATATTTAATAGTTTAGCGATAACGTTATTAATAATACCTGTTAAAAATAATAATCCACAAGCGAAAAAATCCCAATCATTGCTATTCATTTCGCTTATGAATGTATGGTTATTGTAACCTTTTAACTAAAGGAAAAATAAAGTGATTTCATTTTTATCTGTACATTAAACTGCTTATAACCATTTGAAGAAGAATCCATTTTGTTTTAAACTGTTCACTATAGTTTTAAATATTTGTCAGATGTATCTTTTTCAATTGTCGTTAGTTGAAAAATTCGTTTTTAATAAAAATTTACCTTTTTATATTAATTTTAAGCCTAAATTATTCCATTTATAATTATTTACAATGTAGGTGTAACTTATTGTGTTTTGTAAACAATGAAATACTTTTTAGTAATACTTTTCAGCATCTTTTTAAAATTTCTTCAAACCTAACTTGGAAAAAAAAAGCTTAGTACATCTCGGAGTCATATCCATTTCGCACAAAAAGTTCATCATGTGTAATTACTTAACAAATAGAATCGTGAATTCAATGAATCGAACGACGTCTCAAATATCTCGCGTTAATCCAACTTGTTTTCTCCTTGGTCTGCTCATTCAACAATATGCGGTTAACGTTAGTTAACATTATTTTTCATGCTTTTCAAAACATTTTTTTTAATAACTCCCCTTCATTTACAAAGCAACTAAAATATACTTTTCAGTCTTGAAATTTTGTATCTATATATTCAAAATGATATTAAAATTTGATTTCAGCGATTTAGCTTTATATTTTATGTAAATTGCTTACTTTATCAAAAATGTACAAATAAATCGATTGTTTTATTTCATTTAAATTATGTCAACTGAATTAGCAGTTTGAGCTTTTTTTTTTAATTATGAGATCAAAACAAATGTCGTCAACTGGAAGTACTATTGCATAACTTAAATTCTGCTTTCTTATATCCTCTAATAACTTTTTTTTTTTTTTGTTTTTGTTTTTGCTTTATTCGAAGGTTTTTTTTTTTTTTTTCAATGTTCAGATTCTTCATTTAGATGTTTTTGAGAGTAAACTTTAAAAAAAAAAAAATCCTCGGGGAAATACAGCAAAAGAAATAAAAATGCCATACGCACATAGCCACAAAAGGTGTGTTTTATATATTCTAGAACACGTACGCAACTTTCTACTGCAACCTATGCTGCTACAAGATATGAAAGAAAGCGATTCAAAACAAAAGCAAGAACCACTTAACAAATGGGCAAATGACACGAAAATAATGACGAACAATAGTAGCATTTGGACGGGCAATTAGGAATCTATTAAAAATTTTCGCTCCAAGGTCACAGCGACACTTAACACTCCGTACTTCCATTAACTTATCCGTAAGTTGATTCAATTTGTAGTCGCGTGCAATAACACCATGGAATGTGAAGCTCTTAATTTTGTGACGCAAAACATTAACTTGGAATTGGTTCGAAATGCGTTTGACTGACATCTGTTGGAATGGGGCTGAAGAGTCAGTTTCGACAGAGGCCAATCTTTCCAACGTTGTTTTAGCAGATAAAGTTTTTTCTCCATCGCGATGTGGTATTGCTGTCATCTCTGTTTCCTGTTGATGTAATTTGTTATCGTATTGAATAATAGGTTGTGTATTTCACATCTGATGCTGTCAATAGGAGTTGATTGATTGTTGTAATGATGTCCATGTTTTGACAGGGTAGCTTGAAAAGTATTTTATAAAATCAAAAGAGAGGACGTGAATTTTTTTCTGCAAAGACATTTTTCAATTCTATTTTCTTCTTACATTTCATGAAGTTATAAGGCAGCTTTTCTCAACCACGGTTCATTAGAACTCTTGAGTTCAGGGAAATGTTGTTATGAGTGAATAAAACAAAATGTTAACATAAACTGGAATTAAGAATGTGCGACCTTATTTTTCTTAGAACTATTTGTATCAACTGTCAAGAAGAATAAAAAGTTTTTTTTTTACCACCTCAATAATATTTAATAATATTTTCAAGATGCTTTATGTATGGAGGTCATTTTTTGTATTCATTGCCGTTTCATATAGGTATTGACTCTAAAGTATATCATTAAAATGAGCGTTAGTACATGGGCTTCCTGCATTTTGAACACTGACAGAAAAAGTTTCTCAGGAGTGAAACGTTTGGAAAAGGTTTTCGTGGTTTCAAAAAAAAAAAAAAACATTTATTACAGAAATAGGTACTAAAAGTCGTATTTCATGAGTAAAAGTTATTTATTAAGTTTATTAAATAAATTATTCATTTATTTGTTTTCATGTTTTTTAAGTTTCAGATTCTTAAAATTATTATACCTTATTTTGGTTTTTCTTAGCAGCGTTACATAAGCATGTTATTTTTGCTTTGGTTTTATTGCACATTTACTAATTATTCGTCATTATTCTGGAGTATTATATATGTAATTATGCACGTTATGAACGTTATTTGCTACTTAAGTTGAGGTGTGATTCGCACTGAAATCCTATTATTAAAAAGGTGGCAGTTAGTGATTCAATGTTTTTTACTTTCTTCTATATCTATTATATAGAAGAAAGTATTGGTTTCGTAAAAATTTTCGAATGTCGAATTTTGACTGATTTGCACGTTTTGAGGTGCGCTGAGTCCATTTCGACCATTTTTGGAAAATGTCTGTCTGTGTGTGTGTGTCTGTCTGTGTGTGAGTCTGTATGTGTGTGACCAGTTTTTGTGGCCGCGCTAGAGCAAAAACTACTGCATGAAATCGAACAAAATTTTTTTCACATATGCACCACCATGTGAACTGGTGCACCTGACTTTGTTTAGCGAATTCCTCCAAGGGGGGTGGAGCAATCGCACGTGTTCTGCGCGTGGGTGATTGCTATATCTCAGGAAGTAACCGGCGGAATAAAACGAAAATTGGTCCATAGGTAGACCCTACCGAGTACAGGTGCTGATTTAATTTGCGTGTCAATATCTCGAAGGGGGGTGGAGCAATCGCACGTGTTCTGCGCGGGGGTGATTGCTATATCTCAGAAAGTAACAAGCGGAATCAAACGAAAATTGGTCCATAGATAGACCCTATAGAGTACAGGTGCTGATTCAATTTGTGTGTCAGTATCTTGAAGGGGGGTGGAGAAATCGCACGTGTTCTGCGCGGGGTGATTGCTATATCTCAGGAAGTAACAGGCGGAATCAAACGAAAATTGGTCCATAGGTAGACCCTATTGAGTACAATCGCTGATTCAATTTGTTTGTCAATATCTCGAAGGGGGGTGGAGCAATCGCACGTGTTCTGCACGAGGGTGACTGCTATATCTCAGGAAGTAACCGGCGAAATCAAACGAAAATTGGTCCATAGGTAGACCCTATTGAGTACAGGTGCTGATTCAATTTGTGTGTCAATATCTCAAATGGGGGTGGAGCAATCAAAAGTGCTTATTTTGTCATTGCACCTACTGTATCTCGGGAAATATTGCTGCGATTTGAATGAAATTTGGAATAACACTAACCCAATATGGAAGCAAGCATCGATTAAATTTTGGCGCCAATCGCCCCAGGGGGAGGGTGGGGTGATTTTTGCGCTTAGTCAACAATGCGAAAAATTAATTCATTAAAAAATCGCTTTCACGCTATTTAATTATCAAAACAGCTGAAAACTTTCAATGATTTGAAATTTTTAACTGTTGCCAATTTCTTTTTACTAACAAATAAAATGTTTGCAATTAATCTAAACAAGGCTTTTGCAATGATTTCCAATTTCGCTCATTGATTCTGCATTTGCAGGGCTATTACGATAATTGGGAAATTGTAGCTGTCTCCAATTACTTGGGCGAGTACGTATTTTATTTTGTAACCGGAATTCATAAGATAGATATAGAAGAAAGTTTCGTGACGGCCACGACAGCTAGTTTCTTTCGTCTTACAAAGACAATTCTTAATGTTCATTCGTGTTTTGAGCGTCGTTTTGGTCGTTGCATTACGTCACTTCAGCTCTGTCAACAAATGTTGGCTTTATTTTTCTGCTGTAAACCGGAAGAAGAGTGGAATTAATGTGACGTTTTCTCGATACACTTGTATTAAAAGTCTGGCAGCTTTAGGGCCAAAGTGGGAAGCAAAATACATAGTATGTCAGTTTAGATATTCATAGCCTTAGCACGTACAGACGTCACGCATTTGAAACAACTACAGTATAAGTTGTACTTATTCTTCTATCAGATGAGCTGGTAATCCAGCTAAAATTATTATGGTGAGGAATTTTCAGCGATACGTGTTTTACTTAGAATTTGATTTTACTATGTCATATCTTACACAATACGCTCCTTGGACTTTATCATCACCATTTTACAAAATTTGGCATCTCCACAACAATTGGGGAATCCTGGTGAAGTTTAAAACTGCAAATAATTTTCTAACAAATTAAATAAATTCGAGACACTGAAGGATAAAAGCTTAGATCATTTTCTAATTTCATTTCTGGCTTAGCTTGAATACTTCCTTCATTCTTTTGTGAAAACAATTCTATCCTCTTCGAGAAGACCGAAGCGATTACTTAACTGGCAAAATAATCATTAGCAGAATAATGCTACCTCCCTGCCGAAAGAACAAAAATGGAACAATCCATAACCAGTGCGAGGCCGTTCGGAGATGGAATGCGTAACGCGGTCCTTTTCTGCGTAGCCACATGAATATTTCAATTCCCCTTTCCAAGTTACGAGTACATCGAAAATGGCAGAAAATTTATTGCTGATGTAAACGGTGTTCCTTTGTATTGAACCAGGGTTGGGAAAACGCGTGTTTCGAAATGAATTCACGGGGCAAAATGGCATTTTGCAAAATGGAATGTTTGCATTTCCTGTGGTCTGTTGTTTAGAATTGGTGGCAAAGTTATTTGTGGAGATCTTGTAGAGGAATAGATAGGGTTTAGAAAATTAATAATATTTCACAAAGGGTTTACTGATTCCAAAAATTGATCTGTGGGGAATGTTGATCTAGATATGAAACTTGCAACTGGTTCGAGTCGCTCAGTTTGACTGTCAGTCAGAAAACATTCATCAAAATCAGCAGTAAAATAGTAAATAAATAAAAATGCATTGTCTGGAATTGAATGTAATGTATGTATATATGTAACACTCTGATATTACTGAATTTGTGGCAGGTTTGAAATGAAGAGAAGGACTAAGTTCTCCTTTGAAATTGACAGATACATTTGTATAAATAAATAGTGTGTAATTAAATGTATCAATAGGAAAAGATAACTCAATGATTGGTACTTACGTGGATAAAAATAACCATGTATCAAAAGAGAGTGTTGTGTGAAATAATTTAGCACATAAAGATATTAGTATTGAAAAATGCCTTGTTTTAATTATGAAACATAAGTTAAAAACCGTATAAAACTAATGCCTAAATATTAGGTACACTTACAAGTATGAACCGCATAGAATAATTCAAAGCATATGTGCAGATAAAATGTTAAGTATATTTGCAAGTGCGACCTATATAGAAGAAAGGGACGCAAGAATGCTAAACAACAAGTACGTAACTTTTGGCCCTTTCGAGCAACACATAGATAACTACTTCTTGAGCGGCAAATATCTAACCATTTCGCAAAGGCCGCAAAAAAAAAAAAAAAAAAAAAAAAAAAAGGATACTAATGTGCGATTATTTAATAATGCAGGCATTGGATGTCATTGAGCGAACTGATAGCTCTTTCGATCATGTCTCAGTGGTTCAAAACCCATTTTAAACAATCTTCCTCAATGATTCAAAAGAACACCATCGTGGTCGGCCTTTTTAGCCGCCAAAAATAACGAAACAAAACAAATACATAATTAAAAATAAATCAGAAAATAAAGTTAGGAAACATGTACAAGAGAGATGGTTAAGGGAAGTCATTTTATGTTGACGAAGAGCCGCATATTTTTTTTAGTATCGAGATACGTGTAACTGAACATGATGTAAAATTTTAGTAGCGCGTCATTGTATAACATTAAGAGAACGAAACGAAATCAAGTAACCATGGGCGTCCCGATGGAAGGTCATGGGGGGCCACTGTGACCTCCCAAAAAGTTTCCTTATTCAGCAGATTTAGTCTGACTGTAGTAAACTTTGGAGATGGTATTAGTGTATGCCAAGTTTTTTTTTTTCTTTCCCTTTGTCATTTGTTAACATTCGGAGTTTCATTGACTAAAATGAAAAAATCCTCCGCTCAAATAATTACGTTCGGCACGCCTTTCAAAGTAGCGCATAAATGTAAAGGAATTTAGCAAAAAACGTAAAAGACAAATTTTAACATCTAAGAATGGTGACAATGATGCGGAGAATTGATTCATATCGATTAAAATAGAAACAAGTTAATTTTGCTCATGGATGTTTGGTAATTTTAAAGCAAAGACGTGTGCGTGAATAAAAAAATTTTAAGTAACACACAGTGAAAACCTACTGCGATAAAAAGATACGCATATGAAAAACATAAAACAAACTATTTGTAAATGGTATCTTGCTGTGCAGTGTAAGTTTTAATATACTTTTAATTGTTAGACGGGACAAAAATTTTGTCGATAATTTTAAACTTCATTCTGTTAAGATTATATTCTCGGTTTATTTTATCTTCATCATTCAATATCACATGTCCTTAGCCTCACTCGCTAGATGGCGTTGAATCGAAAATCGTTTAACTGGAATAAGATGAGCGGGGGAAATATGAAGGGGGGAGGAAGGAATGGAGATAATTTGGCGAAATAGAAAATGATGAATCACGTGTCAACCAATAGGAGAACAGAATTTGCTCTATCGAATGACGTTTTTTAAAAGAACCATTAATCAAACAAATACGGTGTTTATAGAAAATAAGAACGCGATGTACATGTAGCTACATTCGGATACAGTGGAGCTTTGCCAACATTTCTTTAACTTTTTGATGAATTTCTTTATTTGGAAAGTAGGGAGAAACACACCCATCGCAATGTCGGATTCTTTAATTTTTCAGCTATAAATGATGGATTTTGAATTTTGACCATTTTTAAACGGGAAATGATCCTGGATGATGTATGTCTGAATGATATATTATTTTGGAGATAATGAAAACGCGTAGAAGTTTTTCTTCGAGTTTTATTAATTTGCTTGATGTGCAGACATGATATCATTTAAGTCAAGATTTTAGAGAGAAAAATAATTTACAATTTCACCAGTTTTACAAGTACTACAAACTTTTTCCGTTCAGATAGCACGTAGTACATCGATACTTGCATAAATATTTACCTTTGTGCGATATATTATTCAACCGCGACGAGATGGCCGGTGTCAATCAAATGAGAAAACGAGTCTATTGCTTAAAATAGGTAGAGAAGGAAGAAACTCCAGTGTGCCATATTTGCAAGTTTAGCGACATTTTGGCGAAGTGATAAGTTTTATGAAATATTAAATAATTCTTCAAGCCACACCTGCATTTGGCGAGGAAGTGAAAACAAGTCTTTGCTTTCTTTATTGCAACCCTTATGTTACCGTTTTGTTTTAAAATTTAAATGAACAGTTGGAGGCGCTGCAGTCAATGGCCAATGGTTGCGGAAAGATATAAAACCAAGACCCACCTACTTTCTTGTATCCAATGAGAAATCTTTCTCGATTGTGCAAAAATTAAAATAGTTTCCTCTTTGACTAATTTCTCAAATTGGGAGACCAATTCAAGGTAAGCAAGGTGACGTAGTCAAGCTTTATAACCAATGCCGCAATTGTGCATCCCATTCCTCAATTTTCATCTGCGTATCACCCCTTCCTAAAAATGGACAATCCTGAAAAAAGGAGGAGTCATAGACCATCTCTGCGAAGTTGAATAATAACTTCGTTTCTCACAAAAATTGAAGATTGCTGCTGATACGTCTTTTGGGGTCATGAGTAACCGCTTTTTTCAATGCAAAGAAATGTGAGCTTTGGGATGAAAAGTCACCCGTTAAAAGTCATCCTCCTAAAGCTTAGACTTATTTGTATTGAAAAAGGATTCTTTGTAACCTGAAATTCGCATGTCTGCAGAAATCCGCAATTTTTGTGCAATAAAACGTTGAAAAACAATAATTCACTGTTCAAACACAGATGTTTTTTTCATCAATCTTTGTGCAAAAGTTTAAACAGCTGAAATATAATTTAAGAAATTCGCAAATATTAGTAAGAATTTCGTACTCGTGTTTCGTTTTTTTTATTATTTATTTATTTATTTATTTATTTTATTATTTTTTTTTTCAAGTTTTTCTTTTCTTTAATCCGAAACGAGAAAACGAGCCCCATGGTCGAAAAGATATCTGCTTTTTGTGGAAAGTCTTTTCCTTCATAAGATCATGTGTTTTATCTGGAAAGGGGGGGGATTACAACTTGTCAACTCAAAATGTACCTTCAATTCTCATTCCTGAATGTTTACATGATTTTCGAATTTTTAAAGCATCGGTATGTTTAACTTTTCAATATGGATCGCTTTTCAGAGATCGTGGAAACAAATATGTGTTTAGTTTAATAGAAGCTTCATACTTCTTGAAACAGAACGAATTACAAATCGTGTAAAATCTGCTTTGGAATCGGGAAAATCACACACTTGTCTGAATGCCAAGTTTTCGTTTACCATCACTGTTATACTGCCTTGCTAAGCGCAAAAGTGGTATCCGCAGTCGAGCTCAAACTGAGATATTACTCTTTAAAGTTTTACGCCTCCATGTATTTGATTCAGATGAAACTTTTTTAGAATTTTTAAAAAAATATTTCTCAAATGACCATATCATTTTGTATTTAGGTAAAATGCGTAACAAAGAGCCACCTGGTGGCGATAACTCAATTTTGTTACAAAGTGCAGTTACGATTTTTGAGCTTAGCACGGCAGTATTGCTCTTATTTACTAATAATCAGTTTCTCAAAGAACAATTGATACAAATGACGTGTTGTTATTTTTCAGACATTAATACGAGCATAAATTATGAACAGCGCATTTCGCATGAATAACAGTGCATTATAAATAATTCAAAACAACGCAATTTCCCGAGTGAGATAAGATTCCATTTGTGACTCCTCCTCGCCATTTAAAAATCGTCGAGCGGAGCCTAAACCAACACTGCGCCCCACGTGGCCACCAAATTACGTGCCCAATTGCCCTCTATGGCTTCCTAATGTGTTTCCTCAGCCCGACGTTCGCCGCTTCTTCTCCTCAGCTGATCACACATCGCAGCGACATAGTTGCATTTGATTTAGGGGCACCTGCGCCGTTACGTCACACACCTCAGGTAATGCATCTGAACTAAAGCCTGATGTCACGACAGGAGAAAGTGGTGGCTTTGTTTTTGAAGAGCTTTCTCCTACTGTTTGACTGACTACGTGCCGTTTTGCACCTTTCTCAAACATGCGACTTTTTTTATTTCATTGCGTCATAAATACTTGGTAATATTTTTCTCCCAACGCAACAGAAATTAATTTAAAAATACTGAATCACTCATTAAAAACTTGCCGAGATTAGCTTCTGAATTTCAGAAAAAGTGAAAATCGGTTGGAATAATGCGATAAAATATTCATCCAAGATTTTTTATGCAGATAGTACGTAGGTCTGCAAAACCACAGATAGGAATATGATAAAAAGAAAATGAAGGTAGATATTTCTTGCAAATAACTTATGAGAACTGACAAGACCTTTGATATCAAAATCATATTGACTAAGCAAACACGATTTGCTTTTTGCATATAATCTTATTATAAGGTTATAAATACTTCTTGATTTACGATTGTATATTATGAATATATGGTCGGTCCCTTTCAAAAACGAACCTTTATTATTCGCATAAAAGCCGGTCATTCGATTGAGCTGTATGATATAATCTGTTATTTTTGCTATTTAAATTGAATTAATAAAGAAAATTGTCTTTTTGTCGATATTCCTTTATAATTGGCAGTAATTATTTATTGTAAAGATGAAAGTCCAAAAGAAATGAATTGAAGTAACGACGAAATAAAATAGTAATAATTAATGTTTTTTCTTTATGTTCCCAAATCCTTATCCCTTTATCGAGTAAAAACTACATGATTGCATTAGCACCAGTGTAGCTTGAATTTACCTTCTAGGGGACGGAATGATAAAATTACTTACATGTGTTAAACTGCCGTATTAGAACTGGCGACGAACCCAATATTAAAACCAAAGCCTTCCTCATCCTTATGCCAACTCATGTCGCATGTAAAAACGTGATTTTAGGTGGAGGGAAATTTATCAACTTCTATGACTATTAATTATCTCAAAACTTAGTAGAGGGTGTTAGTCGTGCTAAGACCAACATAAATAACTGCTTGTGTGTGTGTTAGACTAAATGTGTTCTGCGTATTTCTCAAGAACTCAAATATCAGAAGACAATCAACATTCATTTATATTTAAACGTAATTGAAAAATGTATTTCAATCCCAACTGGGAAGTATTCCCAAAAGTGTATGAATCTGAGTCATTGCTTCAACAAACCTTTGGAAAATTGAAAGCTTGGTTAGCACTCCCCCGAATACATCATCCAATCTCAAATATTTGCAAAACTGTTAGTTTCGCAAAAAATACATCTAGTCTTTAAATGTGCACTGTAACGATTCCCGTTTTTAACATCAAGTCATTCACAGAGAGAGAGGAAAAAAAACATCAAACAAACTCCCTTATTAATATAGAAATTGACAAATGACATCATCCAGTCCATAAAAAATACGCTGAGTACCAACCTCCCCCCTCACATTATTGTCAGGGGGATTCAGGATGAATGGTGATTAGAAACTGTAAAGATAGGGAAAGACTACTTGTATTAGATGGTTGGTGCATTAAATATCCCCCTCCCCCTACCTCTCCCATATTCGCGCCCTTGGAACAAAATAGAACAAGGAGTGAGTCACTGAAACGTATAACATCCCCTCCTCCCATTTTGTTTTCTATGTATGGATTCATCACTTGTGTAGGACTATAACCGTTCGTTTTTTTTTTTTTTTTTTACTTCTTTAGACCTGATTTATTGTGGTGAATTAACTTTTTTTAAGGGTAGAATAGGGTGAGTTATGCAGAGTTTTTTCAGTTGTAAGTCACTTTAAAAAAATGGTCATGAGTGGATTATGTTATTTATGAACATATTTTGAAATGGGCGTCCAAATTTTGTGAGCAAGACAATCTTTTGGCGTAAATTGTTATTTGTTCAGGGAAAACTAGGCAAAAAAAAAAAAGCTTTAAAAAATATAAAGTGCATTCAAAAATTCCTTATTTGTTTCAGTGTAAAAGAAAATAGAATTGATTAGAGAGACGCATGTAATTGATATAAAAATTGAAAGAATATATTGAAAGGCACTTAACTACCATTAAACCAACGACATTGCTTTCGCTAGTTCATCAAATTGCAAAAAAAGGGTAAATTAGATCTTGTGTTATGTTATGTGATTATTTTAAGTTCGAAGCGTAACGTTTCCACCTCCAAAAAGATTAAACACGTTGAATTACTTTTATTATGTTTACCATTAGTATAGTAAATAAGACTCGAATTGAAATTTTGTTTCTTTCTTTCTTTTTCAATCCTCCCTAATTAAACATGTAAAAATCATGCTAAATCTTAAAATTAACAAAATAATAATAATTCTTTAAGTTTCTTTTGTGGACTTTAGTAAGAATAACTTTTATACATCCCCATAATTTTTCCTCCGGCACCCGCTGTACAAACAAACATTTTGTTAAAGTTGTCTAAAGTGTCTATTTTACTTTCAATCGTATTTCATTTGAACTGTTTTATCGAGAAAAGCTGATATAAATTAGCAGCAGCTGAGAAAACCTTAACTATAATTTCAGCTTATTGAATAACAGGAAATGCACCAATTTTTGCCAGAATCGCACGAGAACTTCATCTCGTTAAAAAGTTAACGCATTGGGTTGAAGCGCATCTAAGTGCAAAATTTCGTTTTCATTTACATTAAGAAATGTGGTAAATTAACTTAATGTGCGAAAATACTTTATTGATAGTTTAAACAAAATTTAATTCATTAAAATAATCTGATAAGTTGAGGAAGAAAATTTGAATTTGGTTAATTTCATGCTGTTGAAGTTACTTTTGATGAACGTTAATGATTTCAATGAGCGTATTTCTTTACAAAATGTAAACTAGTATTAATATTTTCGTGAACTCAAAAAAAAAAGTAATTTTTTATTCATTGTTTTTAGGTTTAAAATCTGTTTTGAGAATTATTTGAAGATGTGTTGAAAATATTTTTAACGGTAATTTAATTTAATAGAGGGATTTTTTTTTCTGAAAAGTTTTGTGAAGTTCAAAATGTTTAAACTTTCCAGTTTGGAAACTATAATTGAATCTACTATGCACATAAACTGTATGCGGTGTACTTTTCGTAAAAACAAACTATTTTTCACGTTAAATTGTAAAATAAACGAGTATTGTGCATAGAAAGTAATGGAGCAAAATATGCTTTGTAGCGTTTAGAAAACAATATACATACTTCCGTATTACTAGTTCAACTGGGGTTTTATTTGTATCGCATGAATCAGTAAGAATGATAGAAAAAGAAAAACTCTTTTTTTCCTTTTAATTTCAATGCTAAAATCTGGAAAATACCTTTAAGAAATGTTGTGGAAAGACTATTTTATCCTTCATATTTGTGCTCAAAAGTAATTTATCTATTTAATACATTTTTACTTCAGTACCGCAATGTGAATCACATGGCTTCAACAAACTAAATGAGCAAAACAAGTTATCATAAAAAATAAACTGTTATACTATTTAGTTCACTAATGCTATGTGTGAAAATATTAAAATATGACCTATAATTACAAACTCTGACGAATTGATAAGCATTTACATTTTCTCATTTTCTTGAATGCTGATAGATTGGTAGAAAAAACAATTTATAAATTTCCCCCTTGAAGCAAAATTTCTTAAATGCATATGCAATGTAAATCATTCGAGTAATAAGAAACTGTCTTTTTTTCCATAGTTTAAAGTCGTGGAAATGTTTTTTTCTTAATTTCTGCGCAAATACCATCACGATTTTCGCATATGTATTTAGGTCATTCGTTAAAAAATAAAAAAATATGAAACCTCATTGACATTTTATCTGTGTGGAAATGACGTGTTTTTATTAGGTCATAAAAAATACGGCTTCATTATAAAACGCTGGTAAATATTTTTCGTCCGATAAGAAAGGAGGAAATGTATTTTCACTGACTGGAGGTGGCCGCCATCTTTGCTATTTGCCAGATCTCAGAAAACTCATTTCTGTATGATTCTTTTCTATGAGACAGCTGGCAACAGCATTTCGCGAGAGTTATTCTAATCGTAAAATCTTGTTATTCGTCTTAAACTTAAAACTTTTATTTATTATCAGATCTTACTTCATCGTTTATAACTTTTGCTTTAGTATAATGAAAGCAATTAAACTTAGATGGTTGGCCTTTTCTGTAAGAAAAAGAATAAATCATTTGTATTAGAAAAAATATCATGGAGTTCTACTTTCGGCATGAATTTAATTGTGATATATATATGTTTTTCTTCCTTTTTAAAAGTGTTCCATTTTTTCTTAGAAAGAAATTATCAATGCTGTCGTTGTTTGTTCGTGTTTTCCATCTTTTACATGTCTTACTTTTAGAGTTTATTTCTTTGTTAGCTTTTTTTTTTAAATAATGTTTGCTGTTTTTTTCCTCGTTGTTTTATAATTTATACGTCAAATTTGTTTTTTGCTTAATACATTTTTTGAATTATTGCCTTCAAACATAATAAATAAATTGGTTGGTTGAAAAGTTGTAGCTTAACATGCAATTATAAAGTAAAAGTATTTTACTTTTTCTTCCTTCTGGAGCTGAGCTTTTATTTTGCCAGCATGTGGAGATGTTTGCTGTAAAGGAACGGGAAAACAATAGCAGATAAGAAACAAAACTAAAGTATCTGACAAGTTAGGAGAAATCGAACTCTTGAAATCATAACTAAATAGCACTATATAGCGCAAAGAAAGGATCATATAGGTAAAGTTTTATCCAACTTTGTGGCATTGAACACTTTGAAACCTTCTGAAATCTGTTGAATTTTAGAATTCCTGTAGTTATTGAATCAACAGTGTCGACATTCGGCAAAAACTAAAGAAAAACTTAATTCAGTAGTGAATTAATAGCAACATTTCCTTGCGTCGATGCTTGTTGAGTATTCATTATTTAGGCAAACCAGCCAAAACTGTACGCTTTATTAAATCGTAACTAAATTTACAATTCAATATTTATTGTATCTAGTACCGAATAAATGTTTTTGGAATAACATTAAGACCGAAATTGAAAGTGAAGAAGGGCTTCTAGAATCGGCTATCAATGGCGGCGCATAATTTTTCTTACCCCATTTATGAAACAAGCATAAGCTCCCTAAACGCTAATTACCCCGTGACACTAGTTGCATTTAGAGAATCTTTATGATGCTGTCAGAAACACTTCCACGACATTAAGTAAAACTATTCCGATTAGATAACGCTGTTACTACCTACTCGGCACGTCCATCTATGCCGCTGTTTTAGAGCGAAGATAGTGCTTTGTTAATGACAATGTTGACAACGCATAAAACCAATATGGCCGTCATTAAGTGGCAGAGGTTAATGGCTGTTGCCATGGAGACTGACATGCGCTCCTGGTGCGACACGTGATATAAACAATTTCTGATTGGCCATAAAATTGATTGCCGGTTCGAACAGTTATAATGTCTTCTGTAGAAAGATTCGGAATGGTTCGAAAGTGACTTTTTTTTTTTTTTTGTTTTAAATATCGGATTCTTAAATTTAAGTGCGTTTCGTGTGACGGAGGAGAAATTTATGAGTTAGGCAATATCCTTTTCTCTAGCCTCGTCAAAATATATTAGGTTGTTTACTGATGACGGCTCCTTCAGAATATTATTTTCGAAACATAAATCAAATGCTTAGAGTTTCCAAGTAAACCGAACTTTTTGAAGGGATAATGCAAGCGGAAAGAAATATAGCAATCTTACGACATTTCTTCACAGGGGTGCCCACAGGGGGGGATTATGGCGCAAGTTGCGCCATCAAAATTTTTGGGGGGGATTTTTTAAAACTAATTTATTTGCTTATTTAAATTATTTATCAATTTATTTTTTAATTTAAATTACTGATTTTTTTCAAATAAAAACGATTCATCAATTTATTTTTTCCATTTAAATTACTTCTTTAATTTGTTTATTATTATATTTTATTTATTTATTTATTTGTTGTGTGTTTGTGATTGGAATGTCTGGAAGGGAAAAAAAGCGATTCTATTCTGCGCATAATTCGAGCTTTTAAAAAAGTAATAATAAAAAAACCATATAATAGTTGAAACTTAAATAAATAAATAAATAACATTAAAAAATAAATAAGTAATATTAAAAAAATAAATAAATAATGTTAAAAAAACAAGTGAATAATTTTTAAAAAAAATAAAAAATAATAAAAAAAAGGTAAAAAAAATAAATAAAAAGCACAAGGGGGTTGTGAAAAATTTTGGGGGGGAATTTGCGCCATTGAACTTGGGGGGGATGGGCACCCCTGTTTCTTCAAACAAAATGGAATTTTGTTTGCAATGTAATTCATCAAGTAAAAGCAAAATATAATTTAACTACGAAATAGTGTTATTGAAATGAAACGTTCGAAAGCAACTATTTATATTTTTTAAAATTTGTACCTCGGTTTCAATTATAAGCCTAACTTATCATTTCGCTACATTTTCAAATAAAAAAGTTTTTTTTTTCCTTTTAAAAATTAATAAATAGATCAATGAAGGAAACCAAATGGTTTGCAAAAAAAAAAAAACAATAACGTGCTTTAGTTTTTAACCAATGCATTGATTGAATTTTAATAATTTTAATGCCAAATTTTCCTTTAGGATTCCGCCAACAACACTATCCCCCAATTTAGGATTTTTTGAAAATTTCTTTTCAAACTGTCTTTACAGGCAAATATTCTAATGCGTTTTTGTCAAGAGATTAACCAAAAAATAAAAGTTTTGAAAGAAAGATGAGAAGGCATTAAATGGGCCAGATACTAAAACACATGATGTTAAGTATATTTATTGCAAGTAGAGTTTCGAAGAAATCTTATCTTGGATAAAAGGCTCGATAAACATCACCAGCTAACTACAGTGCAATACAAAGAGTTTTCTCTTCTATATTTCTGCCCCAAGAGTTAAATCTCCCTTAAACCACAATAAATCAGAAACAAGTTGCATTCCATAGCGCAGAAGAAGAAAAATCCCCCATTACCAGATATGTAACCAAGATTCTTGCCTTCCCCCTCACAAAAGATTTCATTGTGAGGCATTTTCATTAACTCTTTTTCCGTCCCTTTGTGTGAGCTGAACTCATGAGCGCCGACACACAATGAACAGCTTTTGGTTACACAAAGATCATATTGACTCGATCAAACATAATCAGTGGCATTTATCGGCGAGCGACACGGAGCAATTATTGTGCAAACCTGTTTCCCCCGATAAACTCCGGTGAACCGTTCCGTTGTTTTATTGCGGAGAGTTTCCCCTCTTACAAACTGTTATCGCGGCCCGAACAATATCATATTTGCACTTAACAATAGTTGAATGGCTTTAATATTTAGATTTAGACGGAAAACTTGCAATAATGGGGGATGGGGGAAAGTGAAGGAGGACATACTTACTGTTTTCTTTTAAACATTTAAAATATTTAAAATTAGGTGTTAAAATAAACGACTACAAATAAATGATGTAAGAGGTTTTAAACTCCACTGCGTTATTTTTTTATATTATTTTCCAGGAAGCTAAATTTTAACTAAAAGTGCAAAGTATAAACATATACTTGACTACGTTTTTGAGACTTATGTCCGATTTTCAATGTGTATAATGTGTTTGTAAAAGCGTTAAAAATATCTCTGATAGCCATTTATTTATTAAAAAGTTGTTATCATTCCCACTCTCGTATGGAGAGACATCCTTTTCTCACCTTTGTGAACTTTAATTAATTTTATTTATGATACTAATATCAATTTTTAAAAGCGTGATTTATCACATCATCCGCTTCATTCATAAATTAATGAAGACAAAATTCCCAGGAATTATTTCTCAAATAGCTCGTATTTTTTCAATAAACTTTGATTCTTTTACTTAAAACCTCAAAAAGAAAAAACAACCAAACGCTCTGGTACGTTTAATAAGGTTTTCCCTAAACTCTTACACATCGTCTTTGGCCCTTGTAAGCATTTTCTTTTCTTCAATATCGTCATGCTTGAATATTTTGATTGCTAACATTTTTAACTTACGCAAATACATGAAACTCTGTTTCCGCTTGTTTACAATACCTATGCATATGCATTGATGGTTTGGAAAAAAATGTTCTCCAGAGAAAAATAAAGAGAACGAATTTCAATTGCAACCAATGATGATGGTTCAAACAATCACGTATGCGGAAAAGAAATAGTTTTAGTCACGTACATGAAATTTGTCCAATCAAATTGAATTATACTATGTTTATCATTGTGTCAATAAGGTTGAAACAGATAAAATGTAAACATTATGTTTTGTGAACCTCATTTTCCCAAAAAATACAAAGTTAATTATGTGTATTTAAATGTGTTATATTCCTAAAATTGTCTGTAGACATCTTCAGTTTTTTTCTTTTTATCTTTTTGCAATTCATTTACAAATATAAGTTTTAAAGATATTTTTTGCATTGTCGAAGCCTTTTTTGCGATTGTGTTTTCGAATGAAATAATGTGAGACAACCATAGTTTTCAAGGAGCTTTTCAAAAATTATGGAAAAAAAAAAATCTGTGTAGAAAGTATTTTATCTTACAAGAATTTTTTTTCTGAAATAATATTTATTAAAAGCGATTGTTACATAAATTTAATGGGAAGACAAAGTCAACAACGAAATTGTAGTTAAACACGACGAGATGTTAAGTTATATTAGTTGTGAATTTCCTTTTTCTTTATTTTCATATTCACAAACTGGGAAAAGGACGTATAAATGGCACTTTGTATTATTAAATAATAAAAAGAAATGATACTTAACGCGTAAGATTTAAAAACAAAAAAGAAGATAGAAAGAAATAAAATA
>JAXGGA010017682.1:0-23715 GCA_038373865.1 Uloborus plumipes | reverse complement strand
GAATGCCAAGTGCTGCCCTCTTCTGACAAGTTTATGAAATATGTTTTCTCGTATTTGTTTTACAAGTCTTTGCTTTCATCTCGATCGACTGCTCCGTAAATACATGATGCGTATCATCCAAATATGGGACTGACATATACCTGATAACATAGTATTTTAACGGATACGTCGATTCTACCCAACAGTGTTTCATTTTTGACAAATTTCTTGCAATCTTGGTTACAGCTAATTATTAAAAACCCGAAAAGAGAAAACGGAAAAAAAAATTCTCTTAAAAATGAAGAAAAAACCAAATTTTCAAAGAAGTATGCGACACACCGTGTCATCTTGATAGTGGCGCACCGAGGATTCTTTCCTGGAAAGGGCTCGGTGGCCCTCCTTCGAAAAGTTTTCGAATTTGAAGTCCTATAGAAAGAAATTGAAGTTATTTTTGGTGAAATTAAAAAGAAGGTTGGGGACTATCTCTCGACAAATTTGCAAAGGTCAAGTCCAAAAATCGCAATTTCAAGCAGTTTGGTCTTAACAAGGGAGTTCATCTGTAAGCTTCTGGAAGGGTCTTAAGCCCGTTAGTTTCCCCCGTGGGTGCGCCACTGCATCTTGACGACGCAGACGTGTCCTCATAAATGCAGACGTATGATAACCCTAGCTAAATCATTGTTGAAATTCAAATCTGAAGCATACATTTTCACCAAAACAAATAAATTACACCTCATTCAATCTGTTTATGAGAGAAATTTCAAAAGTATATACATAACATCCGGCATTAGTTCGGTAGTATTATAATTTGTTCAAGCTCTGTCCAACTGTGAAACGGAACACAGTCCTTCCTAAAGCAAATACACCCACAGCTCGATTATGACTAGTTTGAAGGCGCCAGTTTGTTGACTATCTTGGCTACAATAAGAGGATACCTGCCTCCAGCTCGATTATTGGCTATTCCTGACTGAAGAGTCCAGAATAAGGACGAAACTGCAGTCTCAGGATGTCATGATCGAGCTATGGGTGTATTTGCTTCAGTTTTGCCTTAGCCCTGGCTAATGGCGGTAATTCATTGCATACAATCCTTCTTAGTCCACTTGTGCGATATGTGGCTCTTGCGATCAAGGAAAGTAAATTGTAGTCTACGTGGATCCCAGCGAAGAGCTGTTTTCGGATTTATGCCTCCTGGGATCTTCGGGCGTCCACACCTTGGCCACCATGACACTTCCATTCTGTGCGCTAGGTTTCTCACTGGACCACGACAGGGAGTGTCCCGCTAATGGGACATAGCCTGCCGGTGTACCTGGGGGCGGAGAAAATACACATCAGAAAAAGTTGAAGCTACATCCTAAAAGAAAGCGTTTAGAATTTAGAAAAGAATATAGCCTGTATTCTGACGTAGGTTCTCATCGAGTTTCGGGTCATTCCATAGAAATGTCAACCTCAGCCGGAGAAAAAAAAATACCGAAGTGAAAAAGGTATCAACAAATAAATAAATAAATAAAAATCATGCAGCATAAGAAATTTTTAAAAAAATGAAAAAGTATTGTAATTATCACTGAAATTAGATTTAATAAATAGTTTGTAGTGTGTTTACTGCTTGTTATTTGATGGTTACGTTAGTCACACTCCATCTTGAGTAAAAGTGACACTTAAGACTAAAAAAAATTTAAGATTTAATAAATGTGTTATATGTTTTTAAAAGCCAACTTTACACATTTTTCAAATATATCATTCAATTTTTAACACTTGCTGAACTTTGAGAAATTTTCGCCTCACAACAAGAGCATTAATTTTCAGGGTTGAAAAAATGTTACGTTAGTCACGCTGCTGTTTTGGTTGAAAAAAATATCTACTGTCAGTAATTTTGTTTCAAATTCTTAGCAGAAATGATACATAGATACCATGTACATTAGGGCTGCGACATCGATGTCGATGTTTTGGAAACATCGATGTTTTTGCTAAAACATCGATGTTTTTACCATCGATGTTTGACGGTCGATGTTTTCCCAACATCGATGTTTTGGGTTCGATGTTTTTTCGATGTCGATGTTTTATAATCCAGCAAAAAAAGCTTGATAAAAATATGCGATATGCAGACCTATTAAGAATTTTTCATCCTTAACCCTAGAGTACTAATGTATCTTTTTTTAACGCTAATACTAAACATGAAAGATGAGTAAAAATTACTCAGGATTAGTATTCTAGGGTTAATCAGAAGTTTCAGTATTAATCTGATTAGAAAACATTTTCTATGATTATTATCGATGTTTTGCTCTCGATGTTTCTAAAACATTTCTAATTTGCTTTCGTCATTTTTTTAAGTTTATTTATTTTATTGTTATTCTTTATGTAAATGTTTTAAATTTCAGCAAAGAAAAAAAAAATCATCAAGATATGCGGCCAAAAGCTATATCGTTAATCAGCCGTTACACTATCAAACTCGTTAGAAGACTTTTTGATAGTTACCATCGATGAATTAAGGTCGATGTCTTTTAATGATCGCTGTTTCGCGTTCCGTAGTTTTTTTTCTTTCGATGTCTGTTTTACACTTCAGCAAAAAGCAATAAAAATATGCCAAAAAAAAAGATTCATCTTTAACAGTTTCAATACCTTTCGTATTGAAATAGTTTTTTTTTTTTTAATTACCACCGATGATTTACGGTCAACGATTTTTAAACATCGTTGTTTTTGTTTTGCATTAGAAATTTTTTTAGATAACGGTGTTTTACATTTCAACAAAAAAAGTTTCATAAAAATATGCGACAAATAAAAGTTATACAGTTAATCAACAGTTGCAGTGTCTATCTGGCTAAAAAAGTTTTCTATAATTGGCATCGATATCATACAGTTGATGTTTTTCAGGAGACAAAAGATAAAGCTAATTGAGCGATATAAAGAGGCTTAATGTATTGGGGAGTTACTGCATTACTGTACATTTAAATATGTAAGTAATTTTTATAAAAAAAAGATCGATGTTTTGAAACATCGATGTTTGAAAACATCGATGTTTTTTGGTCGATGTATCAACACCATCGATGTCTTTATTTTGAAACATCGATGTCTTGAAACATCGATGTTTTGCCTTCGATGTCGCACCCCTAATGTACATTGTAAATCCACCAGCATAACTAAAAAATATTTTTTATCCTTTAAGTTACAAGAAAAAACAGTTACATAATCCGCACTGAATGTTACGTAAGTCACGATAGAATGACCCTTTCCTCAAAAATGATACAAAAAATGTAGAAAAAAAGAAAAAATATCACAAACACAATGGCCCAGCGTCATCAAAACAAAAGAGGGCAAATCATACACTGTAAAAAATAGATGTTTTTACAGTATAATGCAGCTGATTTTATAGTAACAAACTGTAAAAATTGCTGATTTTACAGTAATAGACAAAAATTGCTAATTTAACAGTTTATTACTGAGAATTTCAGTTTTAGAAAGGGAACTGCTGCTAGCATTATACTGTTGTTTTTACAGTATAATACCGCTAACTTTGTGGTATTAAACTGTAAAATTATGGTAATAAACTGTAAAATTGCTGTTTAACAGTAATAAACTGTAAAATTGCTGTTTAACAGTAATAAACTGTAAAATTATTTTATTACTGGGTATTTTACTGTTTATTACTGGGTATTTTCCAGTTTTAAACTGGAGCCTCTGCTGTCAGTATTATACTGTGGAAATATCTGTTTATTTTTTCTGTACAAAATATCTGTTTATTTAAGTGTACATCTTAAAAGAAAGCGTTTGGAATTTTGAAAAGAATATAGCTTGTATTCCAACGTAGGTTGATCCACACTCATCGAGTTTCCTCATTAATGATACAGAAAATGTAGAAAAAAAGAAAAAAAGTATCAAACATAATGGCCTAACGTCATCAAAACAAAAGAGGGAAAACGCAATTCGAAGTTTCAATAATTGAGTTATTCTGTAAAATTTCTATCGATGTCTTCAAATGAAAGATAAAAACAATTGTAAAAATCTGCAAAATTTCTGCAGATTTTTTAGCAGTTGTGTAAAAGTATCACATTATCTCTTTTTTTTTTACCATGAAAATGTCGAGCTTTGAGCCGAATAAGCATCATTCGATTGAAATTCAACTACTTTGCTAATTTAAAAATCTGCAGAAAATGGGAAAAGACCAGCAAAATTTGGAGATTTTACTTTTTGAAAACTCTATACATTTTCATCTCTTTCTCCTCTCCTTGAAGAAAAATTTATTATGTTTCAAGGAACTCTAGATCTGTCATTATGACATTAAAATAGAAGATTCATTACCACCCTTATTTAAAAAGTTACACTTAGTTTACTGCCAAGTAAAAAATTCCATAACACTTTCACTACTTTCTTGACGAATTCTTAATTCATGACTTTCTGACGGACTTTATAATTTACCGCTCCAGAAATAAATACATTTTCATTTTCTATGTTGAGTATTCTATGCTACAATGCAAATTTATTCACCTGATGTCATCATCGGTGAACTATTAACAGCGGTATACGCAGACAAATCATTTCGGGGGGGAGGGGGTTGCTGAGTCAAGACTCTTTGAGAGAGGAACACCTCATAAAATGTAGCTAAGAAAAGTAAATGTCTTATATTTCTGCTTCAATGCCTATTTAAGTCGACAAAAATACATCATTAAAAAAAACTTTTTTATCATTAAACTTATTGTGAAGAAGGTGTTTTGATGGACATAGAGAATGATAAATTTAAATTTAAAAAAAAATCTTCATTGAAAAAGTTGTTGAAATACTTGGTTGTAATATTTTGGTAAATTAAAGCTCTAATAAAGTTAATTTTGCAGTTTATTTTACTACTGTTCCCAATACGGGGTTGCAATTCAATTTGCTAAAATTTATTTAACTGAAATAGGTGACTGAAAAACATTAATCGGCATTTCTAAAACATAGATTTGCAATAAAAATGAGCGAATTGAAATAATAGGATAATCATAAACATGACGTATAAGTAAAATAGACATGTCAAAACAAAAAAATATTTCTTTTAATTTTTTTCCTGCATTTAATTATCAATCAGTTCTAAAGAAAGCTTTTCTCATTTGGGGATTTCAAAAAAAAAAAAAAAAAAGGAAATTTAGAGGGGAAAAAAGGAGGGGGCGGCAGCCCACCCCCTGAGTACGCCATTAGCACTAGCAGCTCTAACGTTTTCATATCTTCATAATCCAGTGGGAAATTCACGTAAAGAATCAGTTAACATGCACGGAAATTCATAAAATAATCCATGAAGTTTCGAAGTTTTTTTTCCCTTGTATAAAATACACTGAAGTGACAAAAGTCATGGGATAGCAATATGCAAATTTTCAGATGGCAGTAGCATCGCATAGAACAGGTATAAATGTGCAGTGCTTTTACAGAGCTTTCATTTCTGTTCAAGTTATTCATGTGAAGAGGTTTTAACGTGATGATGACCGCACGACGTGAATTAACAGACTTTGAACGCGGAATGTTAGTTGGAGCTAGACGCATGGGTCATGCCATTTCGGAAATCGTTAGAGAATTCAACATTCCCAGATCCACTGTGTCAAGAGTGTGCCGAGAGTATGAAATTTCAGGCATAACATCCCACCATGGACAGCGCAGTGGTCGACCGCCTGCACTTAAAGATCGAGACCGGCGACGTCTGCAAAGAGTCGTAAATTCTAACAGACAAGCAACACTGCGTCAAATCACCGTAGAAATCAATGTGGGACGTACAATGGACGTGTCTGCTAGAACTGTGCGGAGAAATTTGGATTTCTTGGGCTATTCCAGCAGAAGATCGACTCGAGTGCCTTTACTGACAGAACGACATCGCTTGCAGCGACTCTCGTGGGCACGTGAGCATATCGGTTGGTCCCTAGATGAATGGAAAACCGTGGCCTGGTCCGATGAGTCACGATTTCAGCTGGTAAGAGCCGATGGTAGGGTTCGAGTGTGGCGCAGACCCCACGAAGCCATGGACCCAAACTGTCAGCAAGGCACTGTTCAAGCTGGTGGTGGCTCCGTAATGGTGTGGGCTGTTTTTTCATGGCATGGACTTGGTCCTCTAGTGCGACTGGACCGAACATTGACTGGAAATGCTTATGTGCAGCTACTTGGAGATCACTTGCAGCCATTCATGGACTTCATGTACCCAAACAACGATGGGATTTTTATGGATGACAATGCGCCATGTCACCGGGCCACAACTGTTCGCAATTGGTTTGAAGAAAATTCTGGACAATTCCAACGAATGATTTGGCCACCTAGATCGCCCGACATGAATCCCATTGAGCATTTATGGGACACCATCGAGAGGTCTGTTCGTGCCCAAAATCCTGCCCCATCAACGCTTTCACAATTATGGACGTCTATCGAGACAGCATGGCTCAATATTCCTGCAGAAGACTTCCAACGACTTGTTGAGTCCATGCCACGTCGAGTTGTTGCACTTCGCCGGGCAAAAGGAGGGCCGACACGATATTAAGAGGTATCCCATGACTTTTGTCACTTCAGTGTATTCTCTACATTTTTTTCTACTTTTTTAAAATTTATCATCTGCTGTAATTATTTAATATTAATCGATTTATTATCAATTTTGATATTTCTTTGCATCGTTTAATTTATTTATCGTCAGCATTGTCTGCTGTTCTTTGTGGCGGCAACGACAAAAGAAATGACATAGAACAATTGAAATATTTTTGATGAAGCTGAAGATTATTTTTTTTTCGCCCCGTCGTTTTAAAAGAGCAATGTATTTTATTTTATTTTAATTATGTTACTGAAATTCTTTCTCTATAAAAAATGAAGAGGGCGATTTTTTTATTTCAGTGAACAAATACATTTACATTAAAATTCCCTAGAAGCGGAATACAAAAGAAGAACCACTCACCCCTATGGCACTGTATGATGACTTTCTTGGGCTGCTCGGCCGCCTGACTCTGCAGCGGGTCCGCCGGATGCCTACCGCTATTTACCAGCTCGCTCAGGAAGCCGATGTAGCCGATGGCCAGGCGCAGCGTGTCCACCTTGGAGAGGCGCTTCTCGTAGGGCAGCGTCGGGATGTGCGCCCGCAGCCCCTCGAAGGCGTCGTTGATTGACTGCATGCGCCTTCGTTCGCGCAGGTTCGCCGCCTGCCGCTGCTGAACCTGGCCCAATAAGTTTATACAGATCAGAAACTCGTTTAAAGGATTTTTTTTTTTTTTTTTTTTCAAAATTATACACTGAAGTTACATTTTTTCACTTTCACTCTCATTGCACACAAAAATAGCATTTTTCATTCTCATTTTTTAATGAAGGGAGCACTATTTGCTTTTATGTATCTTAAGGACAACAATTAATGACAATAACGACACATTTTAAGATATCAGAAATCAAATACTATCTTTGATTTTAATGCAAGAACGTCATAAATAAAACGTAATTTTTTAAAACTTACGCTTTTACACTTCGTATAACGGAGGAAAACATCAGAAAATAATTTGCTCATGTATATCGCTCACTCCTTTTAAAAATGTCACATCTCAAAAATTAACGCTTTAGGTAATGTAACTTTTAAAAACTTATACGTTTTGCACTTCTTGAGATGTACAAAAAGCATATATTTTTTTAGAAAGAAACCTTATGTATAAAAAAATTGTTGAGTCAGTGGCTTTACATATAGCTTTCACTACATGACATCTTACTTACAAACTTTCAAATCGTTCCCATGAAAAATCAGGTTTTTATCCTACTTTCCCGTTTAAGTAGAAGAAAGACGAGAAAGACATTAAAAGTAGCTTAATGCATCTTGAAAATATCACCAAGTCCCCCAAAAAAAATCAAAAGGAATAAAAAAAACTAAACAAATATCGAAAAATCAAAAATTGAAAAGCAGGGTTTTGAAATGGGGAATTTGTGTCGGTCTGTCTGTCCATCTGCTCCCCCCCCCCCCCCCACACACACACACAAAAAACTTTTGAATGAACAGTCTAATTTGAACAAACTTTTTTGTTCGAAAGATCTTAGCGTGGACACCTCATTCCCACATTTCACTTTTTGGTTTGAACAATTTTTCGTTCAATTTTGAACAGTTCAAAAAAAAAAAGCATAAGCGCCTACGGGGATAAATAAGACCAATGTAGATCCCGAACCAAAACGCGGATTTCCTTCAACAACTTGGTGAAGAATTTGCGGGACATATTTTTTTCTGAATAAGCTGCTATAAAGCCTCCGATTCCGACTCCTCGACTCCAACTCAGACACTGAATCCTCGACTTCTACTCCGCAATACCAGTAGAAATGCTATCTCAAAAAAAGGCCGACTCCTACTGTTAGAATTTTAGAACCTTCGACTTCGACTTCGACTGACGACTTCAACTTTTTGACTCCCTCTCCTTGACTCCGATTCCGGCAACACAACTATGTCAGAAAATTCAGGCTCGAAAAAAAAAAAAAAAAAACGATTCCTACTATTGGAAATTTAGAACCTTTGACAGCGACTCTGCCTCCGACATCGCATCCTTGACTTCGATTCCGAGTCCACATCCAAGGCAGAAATTCAAGTTCGGAGAAAATGACCAACTCCTACTATTACAATTTTAGAGCCTTTGACTTTGCCTCCATCTATCATGTCCGACTTTGCTGCTACAAATATGAATCTTCGACTCTGACTCTGACTCAGCAAACATGGGAAGAAATGCATGCTGGGAAAAAATGACTAACTCCTGCTATTAAAAGAAAAAGTTGTGCAGACGATTCATTTATTTATTTATTTATTTATTTGATTCATTTAAAATTATTATTTTTATTTATTTATTTTTTTGGTGGACGATTTTTTTCTAACATAAATTATTCATTTAAGGGAACACTTTATAATTTATTTATTTTTAATTATTGGCAACTAATTAAAATGAAATTCGATGACGTTTTATTCACGAACGATTTTTTTTTTTTTTTTGATAAAGTATTTTTATGGGTTTTCGATTTTTTTTTTTTTTTTTTTGAAATCATCAAGGAAATTTTTCATGTAAGAACTACATTAGCTGCATTGTTTAAAAGGGTGCTAAAACTTTATTATTTTGTTTATTTACTTTTTACGTGCCTAATTCATCAGATGAGAGAGGCATATTTTGTTTTCAGAAATCAGCTTTAAATATTACAAAGGTATGTTTGACGTAATTTTCAGTCTCAGATAATGAAGAGAATATTCAATAGTATAGAATGTCAATGTCGGTATACGGGAAAGTAGGCTCGTTTTGTTTTTGACAGAACTTCTTGTTGAGATATGACGTTGTTGGAAAGAGTGAGCACTAAAAAATGAATGTTGTTTTTACAGTATAATACAGCTAATTTTATGTAATAAACTGTAAAAATTGCTAATTTTACAGTAACAAACTATTAAATTTCTACTTTTACAGTACTAAACTAAAATTGCTAATTTTACAGTAACAAAAATTGCTAATTTTAGTTTATTTTCGTGTATTTTACAGTTTTAAACTGGAACATCTGCTGCCAGTCACAGCTAAATTTAACGGCAATAAACTGTAAAATTTCTAACTTTACCGTAAAAAACTGCAAAATTGCTAGTTTTACAGTTGATTACTGTGAAATTTAACGGTTTTAAATTGGACTGTTCAAACAACAGTTCATTTTTTGCAGTGTATGAATTTTTCTCAAGGGACTCACTTGCTGCTGCACGCATCGTCCGCCCGAGCGCCGCCGGCCGCCGCTGCGGTGCCGGTGCGCCCTTGCCACGTTCTCCTGGTCGGGGTAGGGCGGCGAGTCGTAGCTGCTGTCGCCGCCCCCGCCGACCGACTCCAGGTGCCGCAGGAACTGGCGGTTCACCAGATCCACGTTCTCCATGAGGACACCGATGGTGGACGCCGTGGTGGGGTCCGCAGGGGGAAGGGAGGCCCCCCACGAGTCGAGACACAAGCCTGCAAAGGAAAAAACATGAAGTTAGGTTGGGAGAAAGGGGAATTGGAATTACCGCTGAAATTTTTAAAAACTGAAGTCAATTTTAGGTTATGTTTAGTGACGCTAAGAGAATGCTTCACAGTTCATACTCTAGAGCAGGCGTGGATCCAGGGGAGAGGTCATGGGGGTCATGACCCCTCCCTTAAGTGACGAAATATAGCCTAAAACTGCGCTTTTTAGATTTGTATTTCGAAAAAAATTTAAGTACCCCTTTTTGAACAACATTTGTACTGTGACCACTCCCTTTATGAAAATGACCCCCTCCTGAACTAGAAACTTCATCCGCAATTGCTTCAGGGTGCCAAGAGAATGCTGCCGTGCTAAGCATAAAAGCCGTATTTGCACGTTTTATCCAAATTGAGTTACACTCACCAAATACATTCAGGCGCATAACTTAAAATGACAATTTCTCTTTTTAAAATCTTCTGCAGATACGACGTTTGTGTTTAGCACGGCAGAATGGAGAAGGTTAGGAAGCTTTCCGGAACTTTTTCGACAATGAATTAAGAAAAACGTCGTGGTAGTCTGCCTATATAGTTGCTTAGATCATTAGAGAAGGAGGGAGCGGATGTTAGTGATCACTTTTTCAAAAAATTTGCAAATTTAAATGATTTAAGAAGCAATTTTAGAGCTATACATAAAAATCGATATAAATTATTTGTATAGTTGTATAGTCTTTTATTTAAACCCATATGTTTGTCCGTTGAAATTGTTATTTACGGTGTAAATGTATGGACTAGTTGCTACGTAGGCCAACTAAGATGTAGGCCGTAGTCGTGGCCTAGGACCATCCACCTTTGGAACTAAACTTTGACGCAAAAATTTCTTTAATTTCGGTCACTTTTTTTTTCCAGTCAAAGACCTAAGAAGCCTGATAATGACACATGAATAATTATTTTAGGATTCATTAACTTTAATTTCGGCTAATATTTCACTATTTATTTCCAGAAATTCGCTTAAATCTAGAAGGCTGACTGAGTATTGATATGATGTATTCTGATGCATTCTCATTAATTTATGAAATTTGTGAAAAATTTATAACTATAAGCACACATTTGATTATTGTGTTAGCGATTAATTAAGTACTATAGAAGAAGTTTGAATTGCAGGTTTTTAGAAAATATGTAGATCTTATATAACAAATTATCAATACATTAAACCGGAAAAGACTTTTTACGACATAAAAAAATCCTTCTTCTAAATCAGATAGTCTTGTTTATTTTTAAAGTTCAAATGATA
Organism: Uloborus plumipes; assembly: GCA_038373865.1. Classification (NCBI taxonomy): domain Eukaryota; kingdom Metazoa; phylum Arthropoda; class Arachnida; order Araneae; family Uloboridae; genus Uloborus; species Uloborus plumipes. The sequence continues at coordinate 12,546 of JAXGGA010017682.1, read as the reverse complement.
TGTATCTATTAATATTTTTCCAATATTATGGCTAACATCAGCTGAATTCCGTGGAGAAAACATGTTCATTTCAGAGTCATCTTATTTTGTACACATAATGACTTAGAAATTTCTGCTGTTTTAATTTAAAAAAATAAGGATAAATGCCTCTTTCATATTATGCATCATTTACAGAATTTCGCAAATTATTTCATTTCAAATGAAGGTATAGTAAATTCATGCCCCACACGTTTCAAAAAAAAAATTAATTTTTGAAATTTTTACTAATCTAAGAATTAAAACTTGAAACGATGTGCTTAATAAGTGACCTTAATGTGTATAAACCTTTCTGAGAACATTTTTTTTAATAATTTGAGTTAGTTATTAGTTACTGTCGGCCCCGCTTAAATGAATACTGTCTGTTAATAGAAATAGTATTTGATTAAGCTGAGTATTCTATTAAACGGGGATCTTTAACATTGCATCTATGGCAGGCGAAATATTCGGTTCTGAGATATTTTATTCGTATAAGCGGGGTATTCGTTTATCCGTTACCCGATTAAGCGAAGACGACAGTATACGGTAATTAATGTTGTCCTACAGGCGATGGCACGTTCCTGACATTTCAAACAGAAGTGTCTCTGAATAAAGAGACATGAGTGTCACTACTATATTTTTATTTACGATTTTTGTTTCGTATGTTGGGGAATTGTTACATCTATTAAAAAAAAAATCTTTCGCGTCAATACTTTTTGTTTTATTACTAGTTAAACTTAAATAATTAATGATAAGGGTAATTATTTTTGCAAAGGTAGCATTTTAATGCAAAATTTGATAATTATTTTCTTTGGTTTTGCATTTAAATTCAATTTTGATTTTAGAATATAAAGGTATCATCAACACGTTCTAACAGAATGAAACAAAATGACCAAAAAAAAACCTCAGATTTTCAAAAAAAAATGTTTGATCAACCGAATGCATTGCTTGGATAGATTATCAAAATTTTGCCCTCTCAAAATTACGCTTATATGTAGAAGAATGTAACGCAAGGTGAAAATTTGCAGCATCAGTTATCTACTAATATTTTAACTAAGTTGCTAAACATTTCGCTGATCGCTGTCAAAAATTAAAGAGCTCTAAACATAAAAGAAAAAATAATTTGAGCCATTTTTAAAATTTGATCCATAAACTAATTTTCGGGGGTTTTAGAACATTTATTGTTATTGAAAATGATAAAGCTCTTATAATTATCATTTTAAGTACTAATTGAGATTTACTGATATCCAGTGCAGTATTTATTTAGCTCATAATAGGCATGTTTTCATTTTAAATGTTCAATGCAATTTGTCAAGTGCAAGCAGAGCAAATTGGATGGGGTAAATGAAATAGCTTATTTTGTTTACTTATTCCTTCATCTATTATATCACTTACGTATTTCTTCATTTATTAAGTTTTTTGCACTCCTTTACTTATTAACTCCTTTATTTATTCATTCATTCACCTATTTTCTCATTCATTTTAAATTCCCTTCATTCATTTATTTTTCTCGCATAGTAATTAATTTATTTATTCATTTATTTACCTTTTTTTTCATTATAAACTCAATTATTCGTTTATTTACACATTTATATAATAGAAAATATTTTAAATCATCGAACAGAAAATGTTTCATTATAAAAAAGTTTTTCACTTTGACCCGTTGTTTTTTGAGATGAAAAGTTTCCACCTTTTTTTGAAAATACAAAAAACCTGCTGAAAATTAAAAAATAGCATTTCAAAGATAGTTGTATTACAAAATATATTATTCCTTTTTTATGTACTCACAGTAATTTTCAGACCAAATGTTGAATTAGTTCATTTTGAAACAGGTGAGCGTTTTCAACAATTTCACCTTGCCCCACATTCCTATACATTTTATTGAAAATGATTAATCGGGTTTTACTGAAGCAGCATGAGAGAGAATTTAATTTATTCTCTTTCTAACATCAAAAACTATTATCTTCGGTTATTTATACAAAAATGGATTCAAGAACAAAAAAAAACTTTATTTATTTATTTATTTATTAAACATTCATTTAGTTGTTTTTCGCTGTAATCTTTTAACTATTAAATATGCATTAATAACTCCTGCATACAGTTGACACGTAATAATGGGCATCAAGGAAAGAAAAGGCGATTTTAAAAGAAATAATAAACCCATTGTACTTCATTTAAAATGTCATCATATGCAGATATAAATGACAGAAAATTATTTAAAAAATAAACTATATTTAAATGGATATAAAGTGGAATATGATATTGCATTACAAATTTTCCGGTCTTTCATTTCATTTGTTAACTAATAATTTTTAATAATTTTTGAGAGGATTCAGATAGAACTTATTATTTATCAAAATGTCTCCGCTAATACAGATCACTGCAAAATAGCTCTTTTTTTTTCATTTCGAAAAATATTGTAAAATTTTTAATTAATCGAGAGACGTAAATATTCTACTCCAAAGAAAATGCTCGTAATCCTTCTGTCATTAACCTGAAAAATTCCTGAAATAGATTTCCTAACCTGAAAATAGAAATAGAAGTTCCAGAAATTTCGTCAAATATTTTTTTGTGACTGACACGTAAGCAATTATTTATTAATGACTCCTAATCAAGAATTAGGAAGTGATGTGTGCCTTTTCAGTAGATTGTTTTCCAATAAATTTAAGCAAGGCAGAATTTCTTTACTGCGGCTTAGGCAGGAATTCAAGTGAAACACGGACGATAGCAACTCACCAATGCAATCGCAAATTCCCAAATTTTGATTCAAGTGAAACGTTACAATCGCTACGAGATGCGATTCTATTGTAATTCGACTTCCAGGAGTGATTGCAATTTTGGTCTACTGCGATCGCCTCGAAGCGATTGCAATGGTGTTTCACTTGAATTCGGCCCTTAGAATGGAGACAAAAAGAACGGACGAAGGTGAAGAGATAATTAAATGATTTCTTGCACCGAAAAAAAACAATTGCACGAGAGATTAACAGTTGCTAAACTGATGGAATTCTTTTGTAAAACAACTTTCCTTACAGAAATATGATCATTGCAGAAACACCCACATTCAGGCTAATGAATTTTGATATGAATTTTTGGGAATTAGATTGGAAATTTAAAAACTTATATACATGCATGCAATATTAAAGAAAATATTCTTGAAATTCTGAATAAAAAGCGCAAGTTAGTTAAAGTTTTAAAGGGTCTACTACAAAAAAGCAATTGAAACCTCTTCGAGCTGGAATATGTAAAACAGTTTTCTTCTCAACAAAAGTGTTATTGCAAACACTCACATTCAGGTTAACTAAATTATTACATCGCTTTAATTCTGAGGATTTCTCTAAGACTGTAAATTGGGAAAACCTTTTTTAAGCGTGCATTGTTTCTGTTAGGTCTCAAAATTTCAACTAAAAAATCTCGCAGGTTGTAAAATCGGGGCGGATCATGACAGAAAGACGATTGGAACTTCTTTGGACTAAAGACTGTAAAACGGTTTTCTTTACAACAAGGTCGTTATTGCAAAAATACCTACATTTAGGTTAACTAAACCTTACTACCTGAATTTTGCCGCCTTTTTAGACAGAGAATACTGAAAATACGTGCCCATGCGTGTTATTCAAGGAAACAGTCTTAAAATTTATCATTTTAAATTGTAAAGGAACTGTTACTGTGTTTTTAAAGGGTATGAGAACATTTCAGTTAAAGAAAATGATTGTATCCTTAAAATCATCATTACGTGCGCCGTATTCGGTAGCATATTGTCGATTTAGGTTTCAAATCACAAAGGGAAAAAATTTTTTTTTGAAATGTTGAAAAGCTTCTGCATTTATTATTGAACAGATAAACTCTGAACGCTTTTATTTGTTTTAGCTTTGCATTGCCATTGTTTGTGTATAATATATCTGCTTAAAAATAAATACAGGCCGATCTAATCTTAAAATATTAATTTTTTAGGAGAAAATCAATCGGTTCCTACGCTGCAAAAAAAAAAAAAAAAAAAAAAAACCTTCTTTTTACAGTATAATACTGGCAGCAGAGGTTCCAGTTTAAAATAGTGAAAGCGCAGTAATAAACTGCAAAACTAGCTATTTTACAGTTTATTACTGTAGAATTAGCAATTTTACTGCAAAATTAGCTGTGTTATACTATAAAAACAACAGTATAATACTGGCAGCAGAAGTTCCAGTTTGAAACTGTAAAATGCACTGTAATAAACTGAAACTAGCAAATTTACAGTTTACTATTGTAAGTTAGCAATTTTACAGTAAATTACTGTAAACTAGCAATTTTACAGTTTACTTCTGAAAAATTAGTAATTTTACAGTTTATTACTGTAAAATTAACTGTATTATACTGTAAAAACATCTATTTTTACAGTGTAGAGTAACACCCAATTGTGACGCGTATGAAGTAATAGAAAAAAGGAAAACTTCTTTAATAAGGAAACGGGATTAAAATGTTTACCACCTTCAAAAACATAAATTGGTAATTATCAATGTGGTTACATGATAATTATTTTAACTTACAACAAATGTATGACTAAAAGTAATCTGTTAAAATATACTTTCCTGAATTTTACATAATCTTTCCGTAAGCATAAACTATCAATGAAATAACAGAAAGCGAAAAAAAATTTAAACAATTCTAACATATTGATTTCCAATTTAGGAATGATAAAAGAATAAATTTAATGTTGTGTGTAGGTGCGATTTTTTTTCTTCCAATTATTAGTTTGGTTATTTATTTATTTTTATTTTAATACTAGCTGCCAGGGCAGCTAGATTAGCTTCCTGCGGCATGTTGATGCATAACGTCCCCCTTCTCTATCTTTTACCTCATTCTGAAGTTATATTATTTAATATAATTTAATGTTCATTCGATTTCAAGACATACCACGCACGTGGCCCGACGTTGCACGGGCACTTCGTGCCCTGAAAGTAGTGAGGAAAATTTCAAGAAACTACTCCCTGCCAAGGCAGCTCGCTAACAGGCGCTTCACGCGTTTACTTTTTTCCTATATAAAAAAATCATTCGAATTATTGAGATGCTTCGCGCCTTCAAGATGGTGAGGAAAATTTCAGTAAGTTCAGCTCGGTCAAAGGAAAAAAGCAGACATAGATACTCAGATTTTAATATAAGTAGATGGCTTTTCAACAAATGAATGTTTCAAAATATTACAAGTAGCTAGCGATAAAAATACTATGGTAGGAATTCAAGTGAAACACCATTGCAATCGCTTCGAGGCGATCGCAAAATACAATCGCTACTGAAAGTCGAATTACATTAGAATCGCATCTCCTAGCGATTGCAACGTAACCAAATTTTGGGAATTTGCGATTGCAATGGTAAGTTGCGATCGTCCTTGTTTCACTTGAATTCCTGCCTATGTAAGTGGCCCGCTTATGAGTTTCGTGTTTGATTTAGTTAAACCTTCATTCAAAATTCTCATTATCATTGTTATCACTGTTTCATAGCAACCACGTTTCAACAATGAATTTCATATTTAATCATTTACTAGCGGTACCCGCACGGCTTTGCCCGTGGTATAAAAGTAAAAGGTCATTTGGTAATGAATTGATATCGCAGAAAGAATACTCAATTTTAGTTATAATTCAACTGTAGTTTTTTAAAAGTATGTTATAAAAATAAGCCAAAAGAGAACAAAGGAACAATTTTGTTGCTTACAGAGACATGAAAAAGCAAACACCTTAAAAAATATGGTAGCATTTGAGTACTGTCATGCAATAATATGTTTCTCTGAGAAGGAAACATATTTAATCAGGTATTTATCATACGCAAATAATTTTTTCTACTCTCGAAAACAAAAATAGTTGCGTAGCAACGTGCCTTGGAAAATTTCAATTATTGAAGGTTCTTGACGCTATTTAAAAAGTCGCCAATTTGGTAGCTAATTTGGGATACCTGGGGTAATTCTGAACCCCTATCCCTTCCATAAATAAAGAAACTTACGTAATCTCACTTTTGTGAAAGAGAAATTGTCGCCAAATGTTGAGGTATTCTCTATGAAGCTGATTACTTTTTTGGCAATCTGAAATCAATTTGAATATTATATTTGGCGCTAAATGTACATCATTCCGTAAGGCGTTAAAATAATTTCCAATATTGCAGTATATCATAGCAAATAGTATGGACATGAAAACGAACTATTGATTGGATGTTTGGCGAGAAAATATAGTAACATACTTTGATTGAAAACAGCAATAGATAAAGAACAAAATAGTGTTCGCCTGGAAAATAATGCATGACATCTAAGCCTCTACAAATCTAAAGGAGTTCCGAAATATGAAACTGAATCTCATTTGCTTTTAAAAAAAGATTAATCTGTTAATCAAATACCTTTTTTATTTTTTATACTTGAGATAGTTATTGGGAAAACTTCCATTATTGAGGGCTCTTGGCGCGATTCAAAAGATCGCCAAATTTACGGTAGCAAGCAATTCCAACTATCTGCCAGAGAGTTGAGTTGATACACTAAATACTCGATTGGATTGATGAAAGCCTTCGAAAATGGCGTTTTAAATTGAAATTACAGAGACAGAATCAGGTCTAAAATTGAGATAAAAAAATAACTACTCATCGGATTTTGTTGAAACTGGTCTCTAAACCTTCCCAGTACCAAAAGGAACAAACGGTGAAAATTTCAGGCAAATCTCCCGGGTAGTTTCTGAGATCTTAGGGAACACACACATATACACATATACACATATACACATTTACCAACATTCATTTTTATATATATAGATTAGGCTTATTTGCTTTAAAATTTGACTACTTATTAATTGATATCTTCGCTAATTAAAATCGTATAATTATATAAATTGAAACTAATGAAGCCTGAAAAATTACCTATCTATCGGTACCTGGTTCGACTTTCAGTTCATTGGCGTTCAGGAGAAAGAAGCGTGACATAGATAGATAGTTAGAAAGAAAGATAGATACTCGGTTTTTAATATAAGTCGATTTTGTGTATTCGTCACTTCATTCATTTCATCTTCTGTTAGACTTACTTTTGCATTTTCAAATTAACAAAAGTGATTTGAACGCATACATTTTTAAACAGAGTAATAAAATATGCGTATCAATCATTAAAAATGTGTTGTTATAAACTCTAAGTTGAGAAATCAATTCGACATTTACTAATAACCATTTTAAGTTAAGACTTTTAATAAAACCTCATATCACACTACTTTACTGTTGAAAATAAAAAATGCATCTCAAAGTTTAATACATATGATTTATTTATTCAGCTGCTACTAATTTTTGTATCTTTTTCCCCTGAAACAAGTCTTTTTAACTATTGTAAAAAAATTTTTTGCGACTACAACTTAATGTGATAGTGAAAAAAAAATAGTTATTTATTTATTTACCAAAAAAAAAAAAAGGATTGATAATATTCTATCATAACATTTGAAAATTCATATCAATTCAAAAAACAATCTGAACATTTTTTGCATGAGACATGTATCACACATTTCAAACGCATGCTTAATCATATAATTTTTGTTGTGAAGAAACTTTAAAAAATAATAATAATAGCTTTTATTGATGCCAATGAAGTGTATCCAAGTGAAAGAATGAAGCAAAAATGAGCTGGTTTTAAACGTGGAGTATTAAAAGTGGGCTGTTTTCATACTCTTTTATAAATAAAAGATTTTACACCACATAGAGAACAAAAACTAGGAAAATATCGCTATATATGCAAAAGAACTTACCTAAAAGAATAAGCAGAATCAGGAAAAGTAAAATGTGCGCAGTTTGTGACAAAACATGCGTTTTCTGAGTGCTTTACTGAATTTATCAATACAGGACGCAGAAATTACAATAATATTCACAAATCGGCAGTCTAAAATAGCTGTTTTCCCTTGTGGACTGTCAATTTAAACGATCGTAGTACATCACACTTTGTATGAACAACACAGAACCTTCAAACAGAATAGCAAAACAGAGCAGTTTTTCCTTTAATCAATCCACGTTCTAATTCGAATTGCATCCACCATCTCTATGAATATCATAATAACGTTTGGTGGGGTGAGAGAATCTTTTTGAAGCGCCGCCTCATTCAGCCAACAGACATGCGCGGACACTCCCACGTCGGGTTTTCACCAATCGAAAGAGAATTGATGTGTGTGATCGACACTATTGCTATCACATTTCTTGCGACAGAAATGCTATATCTTGACACATGTACATCTAACGTCATGAAGATTTTCTGGGATATTGCTGATAAAAGTATTACGAATAAAAATTGACGTTGTTTCAACTTTTTTCTTTCTTAATTCAGTTTCATTATTTTGCATCAATATTGAATATATTTTTTTAAATTTCTCTTTTTGGCTATGCTAAGTTATTTATTTTAATACTTTGTACACTGCAAAAAATGAACTGTTGTTTCTATAGTACCATACTGGCAGCCGATGTTCCAATTTAAAACTGTAAAATGTGCAGTAATAAACTGCAAAACTAGCAATTTTACAGCTTCTGACTGTAAATTTAGCAATTTTACAGTTCATTGACGTAAAATTTAACTGTATTATATTGCAAAAACAACAGTATAGTACTGGCAGCAGAGATCCCAGTTTAAAACTGTAAATTGCACGGAAATAAACTGTAAAATTAGCAATTTTACAGTTTATTACTGTGAAACTAGCAACTTTGCAGTTTAGTACTGTAAAATGAGCAATTTTACAGTTTATTACTGTAAAATTAGCAACTTTTACAGTTTATTACTGTAAAATTAGCAACTTTTACAGTTTATTACTGTAAAATTAGCAACTTTTACAGTTTATTACTATAAAATTAGCTGTATTTTACTGTGAAAACAACATTCATTTTTTACAGTGTAGCAACTAAACCGAGTTAGAAAAAAAAATAAAATGCTTTTTAAAAAAATTTAAAAATTCATATAACGAGATAGTGTTTCATTTTGCGTATGCTATTAGTATTTAAATGAGCGATTTAGTGTGTTCTAGAGCTACTTATTGATTCAAATATATCAATGGTAAAAGGAAAAATAATAAAATAAATAAATTTGATATTTAGAGTTATTTTCATTATTTGTAAGTCAGTTTTCATAAAGAAGTCACCAAAGGAAATTTTTATCATAAGAATCAATATCCTGGAGTGAAATTACTAATTTTAAAGTAGAATAGTAATTGGCGCTGTCTTATTTTGTACAAAAATGTATGTTACAAAGTTTAAGTTCCTGTAAAATTCTAAAAGGATAATGGCGAATGATTTTCTTGTTCTAAAAGCATTTTCTTGAAATAACACAAATTAGAAAACAAGTAAACAGCTTAAAAGCTTCAAAGTATATTTGACAAGTTCTTGATCAGTGATTTATATACTTGGTGGAGAGATACGTCAATACGTGACACTAATTAGCTTCTTAACCATGCCAAATTCTGCCGCTTCTGTGCTTTATTTTTTTCTCTTTTTTTTAATACAGAAGCCATCAGCTTCAACATACATGAGGATTGCGTACTATGCGCCTTGCCTCCTGACAAGCACAAGACAGATTTGCGGCACAGAGAGGTTGAAATAACATTCATAGGCAAGGCGGGACTCGAACCGCGACCTCTTGCTTACGAGGAGACTTTACTTTACCTCTAGGCCACCAAAGCCCCCGCTTTCGGTACCATCAGTAATATAATATTCAGTCTCTCCAGATGTCTTCTTCTTCTTAGCGAACTCTCACCCTTGGCTGTTGGGCCATTATGTGACGCGCTGATCGGCAAAAATTGACTGCCCTGAAAAAGTTCTTTGGATAGTTTCATTGTGGTCCAGAACAGAGCAAGTCTTCAGTTGTTCAAAATTCATAGTATCTTTGCCGCAATGCTGACATTCTGGTGATAGTATGATATTGATACTATGGAGGTGTGAGACAAGAAAATCATTCCTTAGCAGTAACGTACATGGACTTAAATAAGCTGTCCCGCAAGATTTGTAACTGCCCCCTCCCCTAATTAAACTATAAAAATATTCCTGCCGTGTAACTCACACTGCTATTTTTCTGGACAGTGCACCCTCAAACCTCTTGCGCCCCCCCCCCCCCCCGCCGCGGAGGTACTATGGCTTAGTGTATCCAGAAGTTCTCCCAATCTTCTCTCAGCTGTGTTCCCTATCTGTTTTCAAACGTGTCTCCAATCAGTTCTCAAATGTGTTCCCTATTTTTAATTAAACAAGTATTCTGAGTAGAACACAGTCAGTAAATTTGTTAAACACTTTCTTGACAACGAGAACACATTTTAGTTCCCATTCACACAACTGGAACCCTTTTTCTAATTAAAAGTTCTGAGGGTTCGCTGTGCAGTTTTAATAGACGATATAAGTTTTAATCAATCCTAATTTTTGAGCTATAATCATAATTTCTTTCCATAAATTTCATCAAAATGAAAATTTAAAAAATTGCTCTTATCCCTTAACTAAAATACTCAGAGTCCTCCTAGAAGTTCACTCAATGAGTTCTCCTTAAAGTTATTTCTTTAAAAAATTAGGAACGTGTTCCTTTAACAGGAAAATCGAAACCATTTTTTTTTCCTTTCTTATTATTTTCTCATTTATTAGAGCAAAAATGTCAACATATATGCAGAATTTCTATGTACAATTTTTGGGCTAAGATATTTTTTCACTGCTAACGTAAAACGGGTGTATCAGAACATCGTACACTGTAAAAAATGAGTGTTGTTTTTACAGTACACTACAGCTAATTTTGTTGTAACAAACTGTAAAAAATGCTAATTTTACAGTAATAAACTGTAAAATCGTTGCATTACAGTAATTGACTGTTAAGTTGCTAGTTTTACAGTTTATTACCGTGCATTTTATAATTTTAAACATGATCCTCTGCTGCCCGTATAATACTGTTGTTTTTACAGTATATAACAGCTAATTTTGTGGTAATAAAATGTAAAACTGCTGCTTTACAGTTTTAAACTGGAACCTTTGCCATCAGTATTGTATTGGTACAGTGTACAAACAGCACTTTACAGCACGTAAAAACAACTTTTTTGCAGTATGGCCAATCAGAGCAAAACTACCCAATTACACAAAGAAATTTTCCCTAAAATATACGGTCTGGTATTTTTGACTGTTAATAGTTCAAGAGTCTAAGAAACAGGAATTTTAAGACTGCTGGCTCTATGATATATCTTTCCTTACTCTCTTCCGAACAGCATGTGATCTGTCTGCCTGCAGGTAAACGTTGCCTTTGTACAGCGCATCACTCTTTTACTGCACTGCAAAAAATGAACTGTTGTTTTTACAGTACAACACTGGCAGCCGAGGTTCTAATTTAAACTGTAAAATGCATAGTAATAAACTGTAAAATTAGCAATTTTAGTTTCCTACTGTAAAGTGAGCAATTTTACAGTTTATTGCCGTAAAATTTAGCTGTATTACGCTGTAAAAAAACAGTATACTACTGGCAGCAGAGGTTCCAGTTTAAAACTAAAATGCACAGTAACAAACTGAAACTAGCAATTTTACAGTGTCTTTCTGTAAAGTTAGCAATTTTACAGTTTCTTTCTGTAAAGTTAGCAATTTTACAGTTTCGTACTGTAAAATGAGCAATTTTAGTTTATTATTGCAAAACTAGCAATTTTTGCAGTTTATTAATTTAAAATTAGCCGTATTATACTTTAAAAACAACATTAATTTTTGGCAGTGTGGGAACAAGTACTGAGTTTAAATTAAAAATTTTAATAATCCCTGACCCTGATTGCCAATCTCATATTTTTACGAACTTATCTGGTCATAAAGCACTTTAAATCTAAATAATTTAATTGTTTTCGAGAGGATGTGGTAAACGCGGAAAAGGAAAAATAATCCTTACTAGTAAAATTGGCTAGTCACAAAAGCAGAATCAAGAGGGAAAATTAAAAATCCTCATACTAAATTCGATTGCAAGTATTTTAATTGTTAATAGAAACTGTCAACAGATAAACATTTTAAATCATTGAGTTTTCTTTCCATCGTCGTCCAACAATGACATTGGTTTCCAATTGTGTAAATTTAAGATTTAGCCCCGTTTGCGGAAAAACGTTATACAGTAGCCCCTCGCTATATCGCGCCTCGTTATATCGCTCATTCGGATATATCGCGCTTTTCTTTTGTCTCCCCTTCCCCCCCCCCCCCCAAAAAAATCTTTTAGTTCGAAACCATTTTTAAGAAAATATGTAAGGTGCTCAGAAAAGGTCTCTTTCTCATTTATTTTGTCATCAATGAACAAAACAAAGGTTCTCTATTCTTCTGAATTCGCTGAAAAGAAGCAGCAAATTTCTGTCACCCAAACTTGCATACTGCAGAGACAGTTTGGAAACTACTGAACACTTTCTTTTGCATTGAAACAATGAGTGAAAAGCATCTGTTAATGTGTAGTAGTAATCTGTAAAAGTTATATTTTTTTTGTTACTTTTGCCTGAAAAAAAAAGCTAATGTTCGAATAAATGAATTTTTATCTATGTGCACGTATACTTACGTACTTAGCATGCTTGATAGAAAACTGTTTTTAATACCTCC
>JAXGGA010017681.1:0-23716 GCA_038373865.1 Uloborus plumipes | reverse complement strand
TAACTAAAATTGAATAAAAAAAAAAAAAAAAAAAATCATTTTTTCGCCAAATGTGTCGCCAACTTGGCGGCAAACACTTGGCGACCAAAAGTTTGGCGATATATCGCCAAGTAGTTGCATTAAATCATATCACTCAATCTGCATTGAAATTAACATTGATTTACCCCCCCCCCCAAAGGGGTAAAAGACCCCCTTGGGAACATTCGAATGCAACCACAAGGAGAGGTGCACAACTAGACCGCCCTCAGAGCCTACATATCAAACTAGAAGCTTCTACGGCAAAAAGTTTTTGAGTTATGCCACAGGCATACATACATACGCACATACATATAAACATACATACATACGCACATACATAAAAACATACAGACGTCACGAGAAAATTCGTCGTAATTAACTGGGGCATGGTCGAAAAGGATATTTCGGCTGTTTATATGTTAGTAGGTACATATGCACGTACTGATAGGTCGAAAAAACTACTCAACATTCATTCGGGGATGAGCAAAATCAAAATTTAGACCAAATTTTGAGTGAAATTTTCTTTGTGATCACAATACTTCCTTTACTAAATAAAAGGAAGTAAAAATGGCTGAAAAATCATCAAGTTTTGCTTAATGATTTTGCATAATACAATACAGTTTACAAATGATATTGTATTTTGCATAATACAATACAGTTTCATTATATTTTTTAATTATATTTCGCGTTCGTTTATATTAAATCTATATCAAGTGGATACGCGGTATTTATGTATATTTTTAAATAAAACATATCATTCACAATGCAATAATATATTTCGTAATAACATATCTACTCCGCATGTAGTAGAATATGTAAATACTGGACATTTAGTAGCATACTGTGCAGTTACTGCCGACTGCCAGTCAATTCCGCATGACATTTAGAGTGAAAAGGGCAGGTAAACGGCAGTATCTGCTTTACCTCTCTCTGCGCTTGCAAAATCAAAATTCAATCGATTACCCAAAAAATATATCGGTATAAACATATAGTATCGTCTGTGTTCGAAGTTCAATGTTTCATAGATGTTTGTGGGAAATCAAAAACGCGTTTCTTCAAATATCTCGAAAACTCATTTTTTCAGATACTGCCGTTTACCTGCCCACGGCAGTATAGGTGAAGCATTTAATTATCCTCCGGTATTAATGAACTTAATACTAATAGTGTAAAAGACAACACGCATAATCGTAACCATATACAAGTCCTTAAACAAGAAGTTCTGTCAAGAACTAAACGAGCCTACTTTCCCGTACATCGACAGCGGCATTCTAGCATCTGATCATTATTCTCTTGATTATCTGAGACTGAAAGTTAGGTCAAACTTAACTTTTTAGCACTTAAAGCTGATTTGTAAGAGCAAAATATACCCCTCTCATCAGATGAAATAGACACGTAGAAAGTAAATAAACGAATAAATAAAGTTTTGTCGCACCTTTTGAAGAATGTAACTGTTACAGTTCTTCCGTAGAAAAAATCCTCAATCGTTTTCAAAAAAAAAAAAAAATAATAATAATAATAATAAAATAAATAAATAAATTAATTAATAAATAAATCAAAAAAGAGCATCAAAACACATTTTATCAAACAAAGAAATAAAAAAGAAAAAAAAACTCGTCCGTTAATAAAATGTCTCGAATTTCACTTTTAATCCGTTGCCAGTTGTTAAATATAAATAAAGAATAAAATGCTCTCGTGAATGAAAAATTGTTAAAAAAAATCGTCTGGGAAAAAAAAAATAACAATAATAAATAAAATAAAACAAATGAATAAATAAACAAAAAATCGTCTGCAGAGTCAGTCATTTTTTTTCTGAGTCTGCATTTCCGCCATGTTTGCGGAGTCGGAGTCGGAATTAGAGTCCTCACAGAAGATCATTCAGAAAAGTACTTTACAAACAATATTTATCAAAACCATTTTCTTACAAAGTTAGTTTGAAGGAAATCCAAATTTAAGTTCAGGATCAACGTTCAATTTAAATTCCCCGTAGGTGCTAATGTTATTTTTTTTTCTGAACTGTTCAATATTGAACGAAAAATGGTTCAAATCAAAAAACGAAGTATGGGAATGAGCCTCTCCGAGATCTTTTCAAACAAAAAAAAGTTTATTCCATTCGGAAGGTTCACTCAAAAGTTATTAGGTGGGGAAAGGTTGCTTGAACGGTTCAATGTTGAACGAAAAAATGTTCAAATTGAAAATTTAAATACGGTAATGAAGTATCCTTGCTGAGATCCTTCGAACAAAAAAGTTTATTTAAATCGGACTGTTCACTCAAAAGTTATTAGGGGTGACAGCTTTCTTGAACGGTTCAATGTTGAACGAAAAAAAGGTTCAAATTGAAAATTTAAATACAGTAATGAAGTATCCTTGCTGAGGTCCTTGGAACAAAAAAAAAAAAAAAAAAAGTGAAAATGAGCTGTACTCGCCGAGATCTTTCCAACAAAAAAAAGTTTGTCAAAATCGGAATGTTCATTCAAAAGTTATTAGAGGGCGGGGGACAGATTGACCGACCGACCAACAGACCGACCGACTGACACACAAATTCCCCATCTTAATACCCTACTTTCAAATTTTCAATTTTTCGATATTCATTTTACCTTTTTATTTCTTTTTGGCTTTTTTTCGGACTTGGCGATATTTTTTTTGACTTGGCGATATTTTTTAGATGCATTAAGCCACTTTTAATACTTTTTTTCTTTCTTTTATTTTTTACGGGAAAGTAGGCTAAAAAAGGGGGGAGATGAAAACAATACGTAAAATGTACATTTCCTAATTTTGATACGAAGATATTTTTGTACCTCAAGGTTGATGAAACACCACTTATTAAATATAGGAAATCAAAAAAAAAAAGCAAGGGAGCATACAAAAATTACGCGGAAAACATTATCAAAATAAAGATAACTTTTAATCACATGTTAATTCATAGTCTCCACCCATTTGTTACACTTCCTAGCTCTCTCATTTTCTGCAGTAAGGTATTTCCTTGAAATACAAGTTCGTGTAATGCGGAATATGACTATGAATATGCATTGAATTAAATAATACCATAAATATCACATATGCAAATTAATTGTTGTGAAGATTTAAAAAAAAATCACGTACACAATAAAAAGTGTGTTTGTATGTACATTTTTGTATCATGCAAAATTTAACCACCCAGAGTAACGATGATTGATAACTAAGCGGACGATATTTCAACGCATTTAAGTTTGAACTGGAAACCCACGTATTCGAAAATCACGGGCTACACTTTCTTCGTCATTTCATGAATTCGGTAAGTGATATTCCGAACAATTTCAATGCTCACGTGCTATATCGGGAACCTGCTGCAAACAAATATAACTAAACAACTTCTATCTTTGTAATATATTCCGCTCGCAGAGCTTCGATCAAAGACACGCTGTGCCATGCAACCGCATTTACATTTTCGAGCAAGCTGGCTATTTTAAATTGTGAATTAGGCTACATCTCATCCAATATGAATTTATGATCGTAAATCTTCTTGAAATAGAAGTTATAAATCCTCTTTCCAGGAAATTTCAATGACGGCGAATTCTGTCCCGTGTTTGCATTATTCCTATATTTAGAGATTAATTCAACTTCTGTGGAGTAATTGAAACGATTGTTTATCGATCTTTTAAATTTACATTATCTAAGGCTTTAAAATGTTTATGAATAGCTGTAAAATGGCTCTCGTTTTGTTCTTTCAGTTGGCAATTATTTCTCGATGTTTTTTTCCCTTTAAAATAAAATCAATAATTACAAAAACAAAGTCGTACATAAAAACGGTATTATTCTCTAAATAAATTTAAGATCATAATGCATATAATACGGAAATATTTAATCTGATGATTTAAGGTATTTTGGATTTAACTAAAATGTTTGTTTTTTGCACCTTTTACATCTCCCTATCTTTCTCTCTTTCCCTAAACTGCAACAATTTCACAAACACCTCTATCCCTTTCGGTGTGTAATATTATTTATGGACGGCACTAAATCAAATTTCAATCAAAAAGAAATTTTGAGTTATACTAACATTTAAAATTTTTCATCATTGTTTTAAAATGTTTCTTTTTAAGTAAGAATATGAATACATTAGTCCTAGCAGTGCCAAAAGCCTTATGGTAGCTTTAAAGTGTTTGTGTGTGTATGTATGTATGTATGTGTTTTTGTCGTCAGTCAATACCTTCATCTTTTAATATATCAAAATTATTATCTTTTTTTTTCTTTTGAAATATATTTATGTATTTGTACTTTTCAAGCGTGACAATGTTTGCTTGAAAAAAAAAAAGAAAGAAAAAGAAAAACGCTGCATTAGAGATAATTTGAAAGTCATAAAAGCGTGTGCTAGCTGAAAAAAGATATTCATATATATAATGCCAATTAATTATTAGAATATAATTCATATATTCTAATAGTTAATGAACGATTTCTTTTACGCTCGTGAAATGCATGAAAGCGTTTTTATACGAAAAGTTTCCAGTGAACTGCATTTTAAAATATTTTTCAAGTTATTTTTTAAATGCTGCAATCCCCTAAATAACAAAAGATAAATCAAGCACACAAAATTACTTACATAAAAAGTAATCAATGAACTTTGTTTTTGTTGAAGCGAAGAAATGTTTTAGTTTTTTAACAGAATTTTTTGTTTTGCTGCAAACAAGAATATTTGTATACAAAATAGATAGATGATTTCTAGTTAAATGCAACGCAACATGCTCTTCGTGAAAAAGCCTCGCTAAATTTGATTTAAAATGATAAATATTATTTCTGATACCGGTAATTTGTAATAAATAAAAAACTTTAAAATAAGTTTTAAAGCTAATGTCACGAAACCTTTTTGAGATCAACAACTTAAAAAATATATTATCTAATTTTTTTCTACATCTGAGGTAACTTCCAGTATAAACGTGGACCTCACAAACGTGAGTTTCAATGAATTGCACGGACAATAAGATGCACTGAATGAAAAATGATCAAATAAGCTTTGTGCTGAACTATATTTGAAGTTAAAACTAAGAATTCACAAATGTTATGAAAAATAAGTTAATGCTTAGGGGAAAGTACCCCAAAACGGGATATCTAATATATTCTTCGCTTTATTTCTTATTGTGTACAATGTAGGGGAAGACCGCCTATATTGGACCACTGCTTAAATTGGACCTCGGGCTTAAAATCTAGTACAGAGGTTTATGCTACACTTTAACGGTAGAAATGGAAAGTTTTAGGAATAAAATCAATGTGTATGAAGTTTCACCAGACTTCGAACTGCGTAGCGTGAGTTACGCCATGATTTATGTTGAAAACGTGTAAAATCTTATTTTCTGGACGTGTACCTAGTAAGATAGTACTAAAACTTGTAAGCTGAGATAAACTGCTGTTATAGCATGATAATCTGTGTTTAATAAGGATTATATCTATGTATTTACACGCACAATTGTGATAATTTTTGACAGAGAAATAAGCTGAAGAATAAAAAATGACATGTTTTCTTTATTGGACCGAAAAAAATTTCCTATATTGGACCGGTGGTCCAATTTAAGACTATGATTTTAAGTAAGACTTTTTGTTAATTGCAACATGAAATAAGTAACTCATCTGATTTAATAGCGTAGTTAAGATTATTTTAAGCATACTTTAACACCTATTGACGATATTCATTTTTTTTTTTTTTATCAAACACGTTTTCTAGAAGCTGCAAATTCCTAAATTATATGTTTTTTTTTTCCTCTTTTTCCATTAAGCTGCAGTTTTAAGTTGTGAAACATAGTTATTAGTTTAAATAAAATTTGTGTTGGTTTACTGAGAGAAAAATATGACTTTCTTCGATTTGTTCGAAATTTTTTTTTAAAAGAAACAATTTATATGCTACGAAGATGTTCAATGTAGAGGAAGCCGGTCTGTTCACTGTCCAAAAGCCCCAAAATATATTGACGTATAAAGGTAAACACCAGTGGGAGCCATAATGCTCCATGAGTGCAACAGAATTGCTAGCCCCCTCCCCTTTCCCATGCTTTTTTTCAAAAGATTACGTTCCATGTATGAGCTTGTTGTAAAAGCACCCCAATGGTGAGCATCAATATGCTTGTTCAAAAAAATATTGGATCACAAACGATAATTCACGCAAATGATACAACATTTCATCAAAACCGTTAAGCCAAGCATTGTAAAAAGAATGATTAAAGAGATATTGAGTAAAAGAGGTCCATTACCCAATATCGCGTAGAAAAATTGTTTTGTAACTTTTATGGGCAAACCGCAATCAAAGCCATGGCAAATGCTGTGAATTGATTCTAAAGAATAGGAGTTTGGCCTGTTAATTGACATGTGTTTAATGGCATTGACTTGCCTGGAGCAGAGTTAGAGAGGTAAGTAGTCCAGATAAAACTACTCAAAGTGAACAGGCTACATGTTCGGTGTAAGTTGTACTGTTGTACACTATGTACAGGAACTAGCTACGACTTAAATTAGTATAAGCTCTGCAGAATCTGTGGATAGTTCTCATCAAAGCATGATTGTTAACTCCAACTATGATTTTGTAAAGCCCCGGCTCATATATCACCTTACCTAAAAATAGAAAGAACAAAAAAAAAAAAAGGCTATCTCAGCAATCATTCTAACGCCCGCCGTATGAAAGAAGCATAGAACAAAGACACACAAGAAGAAGCAAGAAACTGCACAAAACAATTGTTATTGCAATATTCTCTACAGAGATAAAGTGCAAGACATGATTAAGTGCATGAAATGCCATCGGTGAGTTTATCAGCACTGCCTAAGTGAGACCGAAGCAAAAGAAATTCTATTGCAAATGCTGGAAAAAAGATCTATATTTCTAATATAAATTATTCTATGATTTCCTGGCATGGTCCAATTTAGAAAGTGCATGGTTCGATATAGGCACATATATTCTTAAATTGGACTTTTGCAACTTTTTGTAAGATAATTTTTTAAAAAATAATTTCCATATTTTTAGAAAATATAAGCTCCTAGGGCGGTTCCTGATTAAATTTAGCATACGATGCCCTATTTTGTATTTTTGTATTGCTTCACATTGAGCGACACAGGCCTCCTGTTCTTAGGGGGTCCAATATAGGCGGTCTTCCCCTACATTCCAAAATTCGACACCATTTAAAAATATGCACCTTTTCAACTACTAAAAATACCTTTGTCACATTTGTTCAATATTATTTATGTGAAAAGTACTGGTTTTAAAAATTCTTATACAATCCCGTTTTAACCGACCAAGGGTGGGTAAAACGAGATAGGGATTTGTATATGTTATTACGTTTTCGCTAATTTTACTTTTGATTTAGTTTTTGGAACAAAAATAGGCTACGTAATTGTAAACTTGAAAAATTACATAACACAGAAATCGCATAAAAATGTGTCATGTTCTTCTTCTGCTTTGGAACAAGATTCGTTTTTTTTTTTTTTTTTTTTTTTTTTTTTTTTTTTTTTTTTTTTTTTTTAAGGCTTAACCAAACATAGGTTTTCCTATGTTTGGTCTATTTTCTTCGATTTTTGCAAATGATGATTGTGGTTTTTTTCAGGTTCAGAGTAACATTTTTTAACTTTATCTGCCTGTTTTGCATCTCCATTTGGTTTTCTTTAACGCCTTGTTTCTTTTGTCATCGGAACATTCAAGAGACTTTTTTGGCAGCCCTTTTTTTAGCTTTTGAGTTCTTTCTCGTTCTTTTTTTCTTACGTTCTTCTTTTTCGAACTCAAGTTTATATGGGCTTCCTGTTAAAATTGCTGTTTTCCCTCTTTATTTTGAGGTCTTAGTCCAGTCACTCGTGGTGGAGGTAGAATTTCTTTGGGTGATATAGAAAATGTCAGTAGAGGACGATAGTATAGCCCAAGTCTTTTGTCCCCTGTTGAAGTGAATGGTTGGATAAGGTCTGCGTTTGTACTAGTGTTATCGATGCCCCCCTCACTAGGTGATTCATTCAATACTGTTTCTAGTGGTTGTGATTACATTAGATGCTATGACTGATCTTGAAGATCTTTCGGATCTAGCCTCGTTTAGCTGCAGATTTAATGGTTGTTGGAACATCATGTTCTGAGCATCTGCAATGGGTGATCTGTTGGAAGAGAAGAAGCATAGAGATATTCAGTAAAGGCATCTGAGTTATATGCACAAATGCCTGCTTTCCTGAACCCATTCATTCACAGCAGTTTGGACAAGAGCTGCTCATTGAAATGCTGCATTGAACATCTTTTTTACTTCGTAGATTGTAATCCCTCTGCCAGGATGGTTAAACATCAACTTGCGAACTTCTTGCTCGCTTTCTGCTGCTTAAACATATTGCCAAAACATTAATGGAAATGGTCGGGTAAAACGGGACACACCAAAATTGTATCCCGTTTTGGGCACCCCGAAAGTGTCCCGTTTTGCCCGACCATGATGCTTTTGACAACATAAAGAGCTGACCCCTGAACCGTCACTAGCAATATTTAAGTACATGAAATTGTTGCTAAAAGAGTTATGAACAAAACACAGTAGTAACCGAAATTGTTCCGAAGGACGGAGAGGCACAAAGATAGTTGTTCTGCAGCCAAAAAAAGTAAAAAGTAAGTAAAAATCTCAATTGAAAATTTTGAAAAAATATTTCTTTGCGAAATAAGTGGCTAGCGTTGAGATATCATCTGAGAATGCTGTCATGGCGGTCAAGAAACAGTTTAGCTTGTCTCCCGCGAGAGAGTACTACCAGTTCCGAGGCTCACTATCTCATTTTGCCCACCTATCCCGTTTTGGGCAACTCTTCCCTATACTTTATTTATTTATTTATTTTGGTGGTAATTTAATGCTACTTTGATTAATTTTGTTTGTATACCAGCAGTACCCGCACGGCCTGCGCTCGTGCAGTAAATTTAAAAGAAAAGGAAAACAATTAATGTTTTTCCCTTCGAAACATTCGGAAAAGTGCAAAGATCGAGTTAAGCCTTGACTAAGTTCACTTCGTATTGAAATGTTGAAGTCAATCTTTCCAAGTTTAAACGAAGTGGCAACAACAGTTGAAAACATTTTTTTTTTACAAAATTTAAGCTAGTATAAGTCATTTCCACGTGATTTTTCAACATTCCGGTTCACCGCACCGTAGGTAGAAAGTGTCCTAAAAAAGGATTTTTCGTAATCTTCTCGTAATGAGACCAAGACAATACGATAATTATTTTTCTAGATAGAGAAATAGGGCAAAAATTTAGATTTCAATTAAAAAAGGAACTATTGATCGACTTTTTCCCTACCTGGTTTAACAACCTGCTTTGATCTTACCAGCACCTGCTGTAAAAATTGGAACGAAATCTGTCCGGTAGTTTCTGAGTTCACCTCGACCACATATTTTGGAGTTTGTGTTTTATACATATAAAGATTATCTAATACTTTTAATGTTATTAAAGTCTTATGTAACGTCAAAAATGTTCTCCCTAGAAGCTCAAAATCTCTGAAAAGTAAACTACATCCCTACTTTTCTTCGATGGGGTGTGTGGAGATCGTTTTGGTACTAACACTATTGCAAAATTGTGTAACAAAATTATATTAATGGCTTCAAAAATCTTCTCGCGCGGAAAAGAAAAATATCAGTTTCGCTTAACAGTCCTTTTTTATGAATTGCATGCAATAGTGCTACAACCATTTTGTTTGACTATATTTATTAAAGTACCTGTTTGAAAAATCAAAACAAAAAAGCCAGATTAATTGGTAAAATGCCCTTAAGCTGATACTCAAAAAAAAAAAAAAAAAAAACAGCTAAATAGCAGCTATAACTTACGTCTTTTAACAGAAAAAAATGTTTGAAGCATTGTTACGAATTTTTCAAAATAAATTAGAATGCATTTTTCTTTCTTAAGAATAGGAAAAAACTAATTCCTAAGTATTTTCGAAGATTTGTATTATTTTACATTTATTCGACGTCAGCTAGTGGATAGGTTTTTATTTATTTGTTTATTATTATTATTTTGCGTGTGTTTGTCAGTTTTCGGGCAATGTACCTTAATAAATATATTATAGTTATAAGCTAGCAGCAATAAACTGTAATTGAATCGTTTATTTCGAAAAGGTAACATCTCTATTTTGATCTCCTCTGTCTCTTTAGAAAATTAAACAGCGCACGGTTATATTTTTGAATGTCATAATAAATGGTTATATGGTAAATTATTGCAGTAATTGTGTACTTAACTAAAGGCATTTTTTCATTGATTATGACATTCAAAAATATAACCGTGCGCTGTTTAATTTTCTAAAGAGACAGAGGAGATCAAAATAGAGATGTTACCTTTTCGAAATAAACGATTCATATAAAAGTCTGCTTTTTGTCTTTTTGCTTATTGCTTTCAAAGGTAAATAGTTATTTTTGTTGATATTTTTTTTCGGAAATAAGGAATTGTAACTTCAGTGAAATTTAACTAAAACTTAAGTTGGTTGTAGCCGCTTAAAAGTGCTTAAAAACTTACGGTGCCTGTAAAACATCTCATAATAAAAACTGCCTAAACTCTTATAGCCCCTGATGACAACCAAAGCCTTTTTTTTTTTAAGGAACTGTAGTAGAAACTCTTCTTTGACTAAGCAGTAATTACATAAAAAGTATATATGTTCCTTATGGCGAATCTTATTTATGACAAGGCTAACAATAAAAGAAATAGATGGATTTAAGTACCGGGTGGTTGAAAAAGATTGCTCAGGAAGGAAAAATATTTTTCATGCTTACATTTTTCTTAACATGATGATCGTTGCACATAATTTAAAGCTAATGTCATATGTTTGTGTATATAGCAGTCTGTTTATAATATAACAGTCCGACTTCTGCTTGTGAAACAATAAAACATAAATATTACACCTCTTGATCGGTAGAAATGATACACAATATGTACTTTTATTTTTACAACTACAATATTCAAAATACCATATCCATTTAAGGATTTATTAATATGTCATTTTAACTATTATAAAAATGATTATTAAAAAATAAATAAATAAACAAATGAAGCCATCCTTTTTATTCCAGAAATTTAATATAAAACATCAGCTTTTTTTTTCTAATATATATATATATATATATATATATATATATGTATATATGTAACAAATAGAGGACCAGTAGTATGAAAAAAAGTGTTAGTGTGTGTGTATGTGTGTGTGTGCGTTTTTGTGTGCTTGTGTAAATAGAACAGTTGAATAGTTGTGAAATCTTAAAGTTCTTTGTTTTTTGTACGTTACAAAAAAAAAATTCTGTCTTTTTTCCGAACATTAATATTTTGAAGAGTTCAGTAAGTTTTTGATACACTTGAACTTCATTAATGTTCAGTGTATCATTGAAAGTAAAATATGGGTCGAATCAAGTCGGGTTCAAATCAATGACAGATAAAAAAAAAAGTTCGATATATATATATATATATATATATATATATATATATATATATATATATATATATATATATATATATATATATATATATATTATATATATATATATATATATATATATATATATATATATTTTCTCTTTACAAACCGAGAATAATATGTTACACCAGAGCTCTCCATCAAGTACTTTGACCGTTTATATTCTAAAGAGTGAAACGAAAGGCTGAAACTCTGCATTGT
This sequence comes from Uloborus plumipes, assembly GCA_038373865.1. Classification (NCBI taxonomy): domain Eukaryota; kingdom Metazoa; phylum Arthropoda; class Arachnida; order Araneae; family Uloboridae; genus Uloborus; species Uloborus plumipes. The sequence goes on along the minus strand of JAXGGA010017681.1, from coordinate 12,098 downwards.
CAAAAGTAAATGAACAGTTAAAGGGATGCCTCTGATGTTATTGAGCAAGGAACTGATGCGAAAGGAAATGCTGACAACGAATTCAAAGCATTTCAGTGGCGGACATTTCGTAAAAGGTTAATAGATGGATTCGCAGGCTTCAGTATTTCCAGGCTAATTGCTTTGTGTTGCAGGCTGAAAGAACCAGGGACATTTTGAACCAATTCATGAAGTTAGTATATATATATATATATATATATATATATATATATATATATATATCTGCAACACAAAGCAATTAGCCTGGAAATACTGAAGCCTGCGAATCCATCTATTAACCTTTTACGAAATGTCCGCCACTGAAATGCTTTGAATTCGTTGTCAGCATTTCCTTTCGCATCAGTTCCTTGCTCAATAACATCAGAGGCATCCCTTTAACTGTTCATTTACTTTTGACAATGCAGAGTTTCAGCCTTTCGTTTCACTCTTTAGAATATAAACGGTCAAAGTACTTGATGGAGAGCTCTGGTGTAACATATTATTCTCGGTTTGTAAAGAGAAAAGCTTGCAGGTTAGGTATACATGTAACAATGCAAGAGCCAACAATGGCCAAGTTGCTCGCACTTATGTCTAGTTTTACTCCGTTGTGTTTTATAAACTTTCGTAAGATTTGCGGAATTCACAGTCTCTAACAAATAAGTTATTTCATGTAAAAGAGTTATCAAAGAGTGGGTAGGACAGTAAGATATAATTGCATTTATTTCCGGTGCTCTGAAGTGCGACACAAACTAACACAAAATAACAAAAGAATTTTTGTTGCGATTAGTATTTTAGCCAAAAAAACACAAATAAGGGTCATTTTTCAAAAATATGACATTTCCGTCAAATGCCTTTTGCAATAATTAATTTAAGAAATAATTTAACATTTTTTTTTTTTTTTTTTTAATTTGGATTGAAATTTATCCATTTAAATCCGACATTTTTTTTAAGACTCCACATTTTCAAGCAACTATTTCTATTATCATTTACGGACCAATGGCGTGAAATTAAATAACACTGTGCGACAAAAAAAAACCCTTGAAAATGCTTCTGGTATTTTGAAGGCTGATTCTTATGTAAAATGACCCCCTGAATCCGAATATGACCCCCGTTTTCCCCCATCACGTCCCAATTTTTTTTAAAACGCCCCCCTTTTTTTTCATTTTTCCTTAGTTTCAGGGCTATAATATTTTTTTTTGGAGGGGAAAGGAGCCGTATATTCACCAATAAATTTTTTTGGATGTCAAGAGAGACTCAAAGTTTAAAATCATGAGCACCGAGAAAAAATCGGGGAACTTGGGGGGGCGTGGCCCCGCAAAATATTTGAAAAATCACCAAAAACGATCTTTTTAGTCTAGTTTCTTTAAAAAGACCTTTAAAACATTTTTTTCGGTGCAGAACCAGAGTATAAGATCCGCTCCTATGGCTCCTGGGTCAGAAAAAATTTTCACGCTGTAAAATTTTTTTAAAAAAATAAAATAATGCTTTAAAAATCGCACTTTGCACTCGAGTTTTAAAGCAGGTCTTCAGCCAAAAAAAAAAAAAAAAAAAATTGTGGCTCATTCTTATGTCAAATGACCCCCTATTTCCAAATATGACCTCAGTTTCCCTCCTCCACCCCCTCTTTCCAGAGAGTCCCCCCCCCCCCCCAATTCAGAGTCATTTTACTAATTCGGAGGGGAAAAGTACATTACGTAACCCGTTAACATAATTCTAAAATGCAACAGTTGTTCAAAGTTCAAAATCATGTACATGTGTACCAAAAATATAAACTAGGGCGGTATACCTCCCCCCTCCCCCCCCCAAAAAAAAGAAAAGAAAATTCAATACTCTGATTTTATAAGTTTAAAACGTCTCTTAGAAAAACAAGAAAAGAAGATTTTTTTTTTTTGGGGGGGGGGGTACACCGCCATAGTTTATATTTTTGGTACACATGTACATGATTTTGAACTTTGAACCTCTGTTGCCTTTTAGAACTATGTTAACGTGTTACGTAATGTACTTTTCCCCTCCGAATTAGTAAAATGACTCTGAATTGGGGGGAGGGGGAACTCTCTGGAAAGAGGGGGTGGAGGGGGGAAACTGAGGTCATATTTGGAAATATGGAGTCATTTGACATAAGAATCAGCCACAAGTTTGTTTTTTTTTTTTTTTTTTTTTTTTTTGGCTGAAGACCTGCTTTAAAACTCGAGTGCAAAGTGCGATTTTTAAAGCATTATTTTATTTTTTTTTAAAAATTTTACAGCGTGAAAATTTTTTCTGACCCAGGAGCCATAGGAGCGGATCCTATACTCTGGTTCTGCACCGAAAAAAATGTTTTAAAGGTCTTTTTAAAGAAACAAGAATAAAAAGATCGTTTTTGGTGATTTTTCAAATATTTTGGGGGGCCACGCCCCCCCCCCCCCCCCCAAGTTCCCCGAATTTTTCTCGGTGCTCATGATTTTAAGCTTTGAGTCTCTCTTGACATCCAAAAAAATTTATTGGTGAATATAAGGCTCCTTTCCCCTCCAAAAAAAATATTATAGCCCTGAAACTAGGGAAAAATAAAAAAAAAGGGGGGCGTTTTAAAAAAAATTGGGACGTGATGGGGGAAAATGGGGGTCATATTCGGATTCAGGGGGTCATTTTACATAAGAATCAGCCTTCAAAATACCAGAAGCATTTTTAAGGGGTTTTTTTGTCGAACAGTGTAATTGGCGTTTAATATTGGTGCCAATAAAATTGGAATTTAGACATTTATTATATTACATAAGAATCTAATCCAAAGTTGATTGAGGCGCATTGAAGCAACTAGTGTAAGATCCAACTTAGGTTTGCCTACCCTTATCGAGTTTGCTAATTCATATAGATGAAAATATTACTAACACAATCGCATGTAGTTATCTACACTGGCGGAAAAAAATCCCAACACCAAGAAAGACTTGTGTTATATAAACGAAATTTGGTAGGCGTGTTTATACAACTAAAAGATGACATCGATTGAAATTTCGCGCTCGGCGCATAAGCGTGGCGCAGCTGGCGTCACTCAAAACATGCAAATAAATCTTGTTTTGAAAGCTAGTTGTAAAGCTCGGGAGTGTTATTTTTCGGTGAAAGTGGACGAATTGCGTTCATGTCAACCAGGAATGCCTTTAAGAAGATGAAGAAGCCATTATCAACAGCTCACAGAGTTTAAATGAGGTCGTACAATTTGGCTACGAGAAGGTGGATTTTGATTTCGCGATATTGCAGAAAGAATTGGGGGGAATGTTTCCACCATGCATGAATATTGGAAGCTATGGTCAAGGGATGGTACTACCTCAAGAAGATCGAGTTCCGAGCTGCTACGTGGCACGACTGAGAAGGAAGATCGCTGAATCTTGCGTACGGTTGTGGCGCATCGTACTCCATCTGCGGCTGACATTCGAACTGCAGTTGGTACCGTCGTGACCCAAGGAACGGTAAGAAACTGTTTACTTCAAGGACAGCTACGAGCTAGACAGCCTGTAGCCGGTATTCCATTGACTGCAAACCATTGCCGTTTCCGACGGCAGTGGTGCCAAGACAGACCTCACTGGAGGTCGGAGTGGAGATCTGTTGTAATTTTTGATGAAAACAGATTCTGCCTTAGTGCCAGTGGTGGCTGTATATTGGTCAGAAGGAGGCCATGCGACCGCCTGCATCCAAGCGGTCTACGGCCTAGACACACGGGACCCGCACCTGGAGTCATGGTTTCTGGAGCAATTTCCTACGACAGCAGGGGTACTCTTGTGGTTATCCCAAACTCACTGACTGAAAATTTGTCGTCAATCTGGTAATTTAACCAGTAGTAGCTCTTCATGAGTAGCATTCAAGGGGGAGTTTTCCAACAGGATAACGCTCACCCTCACATCGCTGCTGTAACGCAATGTGCTCTACAGAGTGCTGACATGTTACCATGACCTGCAAAATCACCAGGTCTGTCTCCAATTGATAACGTATGGGATATCATTGGACGGCACCTCGAGCATCATCCACATTCAGCAATGACGGTCCTAGTATTGACACAACAAGTGCAACAAGCATGGCACTCCATACCACAAAGCAACATTTGGCACCTGTATGACATAATGCATGCACACTTGCAGGCTTGCCTTCAAAATTCTGGAGGTTACACCCTCTATTAAATTAACATAATTTCACATTTGCACAGCATTTTCTTGAGCTTAAGTTAGCCAGTGATCTTGTACATTTAATCAATTAAACATGTTAACCAGACAATTGCATTACCCAAATTTCATCACTCTACAGTAATTTTTTCTTGGTGTTGGGATTTTTTTTTTCCGCCAGTGTAAATGAAAGTGATCCAATTATTGGGTTTAGCGATTTAAAATTCCAGGAATTGAGAAAAACTGCAGTTTTCCTGCAATTATCTTTAAATTTTACATGATTCGGAAGTTTTTCCGAATTTTTTTGAAAGTTAGAAGCAGATCTAAATCTCTCGCAAATCTGTACCTCAGAACCAGACTAGCATAAGTCCATTTTTGTAACTTTTCGGTAGAGGGGAAAAACGATTGTCGGATGCATGCAAAGGATGGGACTCGCGCTCTTTTAATTGGGCTAAATAATTGTGAATTACTTTGTTTTATAGAATACGTTTTCATGGGTCGATGCAGAATGAGATTCTACATACAATGCACTATTAAAGTGAAAATCGCCATCTTTGGACTGACGTCCTTCTGGTTCTGAGGTACAGAAATGATGCTTATTCGACTCAAAACTAGACCATTTCACAAGAAAATGATTATGTGATTAAAAAATTATGTGCCTTGTAGAATTATTTACTTTCATAAAATTCTGCTAGATAACTCCTGTAATTTTGCAGCTTTGTGCTGAATTTCTTCTTTCACTTGAAAATAACTACAGAAAGTCCACAAAATTACTCCATTCTTGAATTTTAAAATCGCACACAATAGCCTAATAAGAGCATGTTTGCTAAGTTAACCTCATATCATCGTGTTTGAAATATTTGTATCTATATTTAACATAACATATTAGAAAACTCAATGAGGGTTGGTAAACCTAAGTCGAATCTTGTTCTAAAAATGTGCAAGTGCCAAAAAAAAAAGTTTGAAGGTCACTGCCACAAAAATTGGAGAAACCAAACAGGAATGTCGTATGTTCTGGAGGAAAGAGATAATAATAATAGCTATACTTGGTGCATCTATGCTACACGATTTTTGGAAAACGTTTTACTCAAAGATTGCAAACGTTAACTCACATCCCTTCACTTCTCACTTAATCAGTTAAATTTAAATGAAACTGTTTTTTTTTTTTAAGTCATGCGTGTTATTTCTCTCTTTCATGGTTAAATTCCTGTTCTCAGACGTTTGCTAAGTTTTTCCTATATTTTAAGATGTCTAATCGATATATTTCACTATCTCTATAAAAGGTTTTAAAAAATCTCTATTTGAAAATCAATATTCGCTTCTTGAGTATTTTAGCTCACTTAAATCATTTGCGTTACCTAATTTCATTATGTTTGTGCTTAACGATCGACTAATGTAATGCTGTTAAAATCAATCCTGAGTGCCCTTACCATAACACGATGGATATGAGTCATTGCGATTAGACGTAGAATACAAGATATTGTGTAAAAATATGAAATACATTTCATGCGGGACATAACATACAAGTGCAGAAATGTGTTTTATGCGGGACATGACATACAAGTGCAGAAATGTGTGCCTGACTTCTAACTATATACGTGAAGTCTCGATAACTCGAAGCTTTATAATTCGAATATTCATTGAGCTTAAAGTGTTCATTGGGTCCCTAGACTATTGAGAAGGCTGTGGGAACTTGCTATATATAACTCGAACTTCCAATAACTCGAAGATTTTAGCCGGTAACTTGGTAACGGCACTTCTACAAGCCTTTATTTTGAGTGTGACATTTGATAACTTTCAGTTTTGACTGAAATAATATTTCTAACAAGCAAAACTAGTTAATATTTTCTCACTGCAAAGTTAATGTTACTAAACATTTCACTAGAAAAATATTCATTACTTCCGTATAAACTGTAACTAGAAAACATAAAAGTATTCTACGTGTATTAATTACCAATACACAGCATGCATAGCAATCGCATACTATAAACACACAGACTAATACATATTTTATGCATCCGTTTGCTGTGTCTTTTCATAATACGATTAAATAAGGAAAAACCTTACCCATGATAAGACCCCCATAAGTTATTTTTATGAGATCTAAGTATTTGGTTTATTAGAATTTATTACCAGCACCTTAGCGGAGGAGATGTTTTTCCTGGATCTTACGTGGCGGACACTCAGCAGCCCCTTCATTCCTTGCTTGTCTGGAATGTCACATAATTCTCCCTTCTGTCATCTCGTTCCCATTCCAAAAGAAGAACTCTTCTCGAGCATTTTGGGAAGAGTTGTTCCGCATTTTGTAAACATGCAGTTTCTGTACAAATGGTATTCCTAAACTTTGATTACTGTATTTGTGTTTGCCCCTAATGCACTTTTTTAATTAATTGATTTATATAATCTCATATTTCTCTGAAAAATGTAAGACTTTGATCCAAGTTGTATAGATCAGATATATATCCAGATCAATGTAGTTAAGGTGCATTTTTTTATTTTAGGTTTTCTTGGAGATATTGCAGTACTAACATCTTGTAGTTATATATGCAGCCTTTTTTTTTTTTTTTTTTTGTCGCTTTTCACCGTTTATTCCTCAGTTTAGAGTAAATAAACCAGTGTATTATTTACGATTCAGATTTTTCAGTAAATCTAAACTCATGTTGCAATATAAACAATGGTATTTTTGTGTAATTTTTTTATTAAAAGTTGTAAACACGCATTTTTACTTTGTTTACATTTTAAACTTCTACTAAGTTTCAGTTCTTATAAAACCGTCTCTTGTATTAATAAAAAGCATTACATTTTGTTCTATTAAAAATATTATTTTTCTTAAATAAATACTAGGGTAAAAAATTGTTACTTTTTAAATTGTTACTTTCTCTTCAAACAATTACAAAAATTAATTCTTTGTTTAAATTAATAATTGGTTTCTTATCAGAAGCACGAAATTCGTTGAATTCAATTGTACCAATCAAAGTGAAGTTAATAGCAAAATTATGTTCCTTGCACTAAATAGTGGGGTTGTAGGGGAAGAAAGAAGAATAGAGAAAAAAAAATCATTTTCATAATAGTATTTTTTTTTTCAACAATACTATATTTGTGCATGCTTTTTTTTTTTTTGCTGTTGTTTCTGATTAAGTTTCTACCCTCTGCATTTTTTGGGAAAAATATAACCTGATATTTTAAAGACTTTTTCGACCATTTATTTCAGAAGGTTTTGATTAATAGTTTTTCAGTTTCCTCATATTTCATGGATCCTCTCATATTTTTAAGAGAATGTGACTCAAAACTCCACAAATATTTTAATCAAAAGTGTTGGTAAAAAATGGTTTAGATTCTGAATATACTATTGTTGATTATTGGGTTTAAAATGTAGGCAAATGTTAGTAATAAAGAGGTAAATACTAATTCTCGTGTTCTTAGCATTGCCAAATGTTTTATATTACAACACCAAGCAAAATACATCAAAGGCATTTAGAGGGTGCGCCGGATTTTGCAGAATCTCAATGATTAATGTTAAAAAATACAATATTCTTAAAAGAAGGTGGGCAAGAAAACCAAAAGTTAGAGTTGCATGTCTGTATTCCTATAACTTGTGTTGCACACTGCACAAAGTTCCGCGGAAGTGTGGTCCGTGGACCATCGAGAAGCCACAGCACTATCCTGCTTAAACGTAAGAAAATAGTAGAAATTGAGAGACAAGTAACATTATATTTTTTAAAACAAAAGAGCAATTATAGGGAGTAAAAAAGTTCTTGTTTACGTACCCACATGGCACAGCAAACCCCTTAGAGCCGCCTTTTTTAACACATATATGACACCTAATAGAATTTCGAATGGCTTTTTACTTTCATAGTTCAAAATAATATGGTTAAGTAATGAAAACTGGGGTGAAGCTGTAAACATTACACATAAAAATGAATAAATAAATGTATATAAAGGAAGGGAGGACGTAAAAACATATTAGAAAAAAAAAGATTTAATATGTATCTAGAAATTTTCAGAGGAGAGTTCGTTTAGGTCTGGAAATTGGGAACCTATGTGTTACAGCATTGAGTCCAACATCTTTTGTATGTGCTGTTGAGCAATGTCATCTCATGCCGCATCTCAACGTAGCCAAACTTCGTCTGGTGTACACGCAGATCAAGCCTATCAAGCTGCGTGTTCTCCAACCATTCATAATGCATACCAAAGGGAAATTGGTCTGGAGAATGGGCAGACCAAGGTAACCATGGAGTATGAAAGGCTAAGATCACAGCTTAAACATTGCGTGCAACATTGTGTTCGCGTATTATCTTGTTAAGGGGGTTTGGACACATCTCGAAAAACATTTTATTAAAAAGTTTAGAATTTTGAATTTTTTTACACCGATTCACCATCTGTTTAATAAGCAAAATCATAACATAAATGACAAAAGTTTTTTTTTTTAATTTGAATTTTTTTTCAAAAAAGGGGGGTTGCTTTAAATCGCAAAATTTTAAAATATTCTTGAACAATTTTCTTTTTTTTTTCATGTATGTGAATACAAGTATATAAGCTTTAATTTTTATTCGGCAATTTTAAAAATAATAATTTTAAAAAAAATTTAAAATAATTGAGTAAAAATTTGGAAAAATTCAAAGGTACTTTTTTTTTCAAAAAATCATTACTTTTTTTAACAATTTTTTTTTTGATTTGCCGAATAAAAATTCAAGTAAACTGTTTGAAAAAGATGTTTTCCAAATTTCAGAATGCTACCTTTATTAGTTCTTGAGTTATAAGAATTTGAATTTAAAAAATCCGGAAAAATTGCATCTTGGCGAAAAATGCATTTAAAGGGAAGTCATTGCTGTGGCAACAGTTGTCTAACGGCTATATTAAATCATCATATCTTCCGTTCTAACTAAAATGGGAACAAGATTCAAACCTCATTATAATGAGAAGAAAACAGAAAATATTTTAAAATAATAAAAAAAAATGCAAAATTTGATGATTTTTGTGTCCTAGACCCCCTTAAAACGTGGTAGGAGACGATTAGTTCCGCAATGGGTAACCGAAAAATTCTGTTAATATGTTTTTTTCTTTTCTACCTCTAATTGTATAATGTTTAGCTAGTACTTGAAAATATTTATTTAAATTTGAATTTTTTTAAATGCTACTCTTAATAGTGTTTTATGCCAACCATGTATTGGTTGCGTAAAATAACTTCGTACCAGTTTTTGGCATTAAAGAACGTTAATATTTATATTTTAATTCAATACTTAGGTCTTTAGATGTTTGTAAAAAGCACTACTGTTGCAGCTGGTGAGAAATATGTTTATTTGGGAGCGTACTGTGCATCTACCTTTTTTAATGCTCAAAATTGTAGCATAAATAACAACGACTGAGAATAATTAGTTTAGTTTTGATCGTAATCTAAATCTAAAGTTAGAACTACTGAAGTTGTAAAAATATTAGTAATTTATAAAAACCGCACAATGTTGTCCGTCATAAAATGACCTTATAAATTTTTAACCCATTAATGCCTAGCGTTCCTTTTTAGGGACGGTCCAAAAAAAGAGTCTGAATTTCCTAAAAATGAGCATTTCAACAAAATAATAGTATTCAACTAGTACCTTGGTATTGTTTCAATTCGTTAAAAACAGATGCAGCACAAAAGCATTGTAAAGTGTGTTCTGTAGCAGTTTTAATATGATCTTTAATCAAAAATGACTTCGTTCACAATCTCAAGAAAAAAGCTAAGTTTTCAAAGTTATTCCCAGCTTCCCAGTTTATGTTAATTGCTGATTTTATTTCTTCTTATAAAATGTCTTTTTAAATATTATATCGTATGCAGAAAAAAATTTTAGCAAAAAAAGTATGTACCCTCTGGGGTCTATCTTAACTTTTGAGGGGCGATTTTTCTTTCCTTATAAAAAAACTTATTTTTGACATGATATTTTTTTAATTATTTTTACAGTCCATTCCGCTATTTGTAACCAGTATACAAAATATCTTTGTAAAAAAATGTTAGGCATCAATGGGTTAAATGCTGAGGAAGCATTTTTTTCAAATTTTGAAAGAGCTTGATTTTTATTTTTATTGACTGCATTCTTTCTATTGGGTATCTGATTGTTAGGAAGTAATACATCCTAGCTCTTGTTCAACATAAATAAAATAGTATAAAAAGTGTCAATGCAATGAGGACTTGAACACAACTTGCTTATTTTCCATTAGTGTGAAAACATCCGGTACCGTCAGCTGGGGTAACATTGGCCCAAATCTAAAGATTTGTAATAGTTTTATCAGCGATATGTCTTTTGACATTGATTATATTAATTTTCAATACATCTTACTGTGTAAACAAACCTTGTATCATTAAATTAAAACAATATTGAGACCTCTCAATCATTTTGCAATATTATACTGCATTTTTTTAATGTTTGGGCCAAAGTTGCCTTGAATTGGGGAAACTTTGTCCCATACTTTTAAACCATATAAAACCTGCGATTAGTATAGGTTGGGCTAAAGTTAGACAAGATAAAATTACCACCAGACACATTAGTTTGTTGTTTTGCCTGCTTTTAATTCAAAAACATCCATGAAATGGGTAGAAATAGGAATAAATGAAACAAACTTCATTTTAGGGAAAAATATTGTATTGTACAAAAATAAAAATCCAATTCAATTACAGGGAACCCATAGTCTGCATTTTTTATTAAATGTTGTTCGAAAACATGCTCTTCTTCATCACTAGATTCTTGCACGTCCCACATTTTTTGAATGAATCCCTTTAAGTTTGTTTTTTATTGTAGACCTAGGTATATTATACATGTTTTCTGCAGCTCTTTGGGTTAAGGCACCAGACTTAATAGCCTCTAAACACTCCTCTAACACTTCTGGTTTGTAATTGGCCTAATTTCTGGTACCAAGAGGTTTTATCCGATTTCTCGGCATTTTTCCTGAAAAAAATCCAGTGTGCTTAAAATAAACAGCTAAAAACTAGTGCTTAAAATAATAATAAAAATATTTTAAGTGGTTTTGTTAAACAACTGCTTATAAAATAGGTACCAATCAAGTTTTATATCGAAAAAATTGTACCTTGGGGTAACTTTAGGACAGCCACCATCTTGGGCCAAAGTTACCCCAACTCTGGGCCAAAATTGTCATGAAATAATAAAATCGAATTATTTTGTAAATAACAAAGGTAACAGCATTATTACACCAAAAATACTTGAAACAATTGAATATATGATATCGTTATACACTTACCTACAAGTAGCTCTTCAAGAATTAGCGTTCACAAGTAAAAGTTGAGAGACAACAAATGTTACCACTTTCTCAAAGTGAAGATGGAGCAGCACTAGAGCGAATATGAAATATAGAAATAACCTTCACTTCATGAACAGTAAAGCCAGTGGTGCTACCTATCCAGTAAGGCATTGTCTGGGCCGATAACTCATCATTATGATTACAATACGGGACAATAAAACTTTTTCTAACTTTGGGCCAATGTTACCCTCAAAGGGCCAATCTTACCCCAGCTGACGGTACTGACTAATATTGAGTTTCACTTGTCTTATTGCAGTGTTCAGTAATTCATTATACAGTTCCCATGATGTAATTATTTTTAACTGGAGTATTTTTTTTTCTTAAATAAAACTGCCGTGAAATACAGGTCCTGTTAGTTAAGCTGATGTAAAATTACCTGAAGAAGATACCTGAAAGCAAGATAATCGGATACGGCTCAATAAGCTCATCAGGTGTTCAGGAAATAATTGCATAGATCATGTTTGACAAGCCCTCAAAATACTTTCTGTTCTCTATCAAAGGACTCCCTTGATGCAAGCCTACTTATCATGATGTATTAATCAGTTGATCAGCGGCATTTTCAAGAATTTTCTGATACAGTATTTTTGAAATGTTCAATGAATGAATGATCAATAAGAAGTACTAGTTTAGGCATTGAAAGTTAGGTTATTGTTAGGAGTTGAA